>NMRB01001776.1:119045-136911 GCA_002633025.1 Notospermus geniculatus | reverse complement strand
GCGCTGCACGGGGGGGGGGGGGTCACAGGCACTTATAATGAACCGGTCTTAAATCGATGAAACTAGAGTATCTAAGCGCACCGATGTTAGAAATATCAGAAATGAGAAACTTTATATGATGGCCGCATGCTTTAGACAAAATATCAGTGCATGCCTTCCTATCTTTCTATTTGCCAAATAACCATTTGTGAGGAAGTTGTTGTCGTCAGAAAAAGTTAAGTGCATATTTCACCATGAAAGAATCCTTGGAGTAGAAAACGAATGATACAGCATCATGGCTGAATAAGTACCAATCCACAATACATGTATATTCATACAAACTCGATCACGTTTGTGAATTTTCTGTTTTTTGCGCGCTCATTTGTAGAGGAATTCAAGACCTGCGCCTTGCTCTTATATAAGTCTCAGAAAGTGACGCGGTATTACTCGAACATTGGTTAGTAATTGACGACAGGATGATCAGTTATGGAGGCTCAAACAGCTGTGAGATGTTGGCCTCCCAGCCACAGCTGTTTGGCCCTCCATCGAAATAACTGATCATCCTGTTGTCAATAGGAGCAGTCAGCCGCGCATATTGCCAACAGATGGCAGCAAAGTTCTAGCGGACCAATGTACAGGAAATCTACGTGATTGGTGCTCGATCAATAATGACTGGGTCCGCTATATGCATTAAATTGGGCCGTAGTGACACCTATTGGTCAACCCGCTGACAGCTCCTATTACTAACGGATGTTCGACTAATACTGCGTCACTTTCTGAGACTTATATAAGAACAAGGCACAGGTCTTGAATTCCTCTACAAATGGGCGCACAAAAAAACAGAAAATTCACAAACGTGATCGAGTTTGTATGAAGATATTGTGGATTGGTACTTATTCAACTAGGATGCTGGATCATTCGTTTTCTACTCCAAGGATTCTTACAAATATGTACTTAACTTTTTCTGACGACAACAACTTCCTCACAAATGGTTATTTGGCAAATAGAAAGATAGGAAGGCATGCACTGATATTTTGTCTAAAGCATGCGGCCATCAAATAAAGTTTCTCATTTCTGATATTTCTAACATCGGTGAGCCTAATTATACAAAAGAAAGCTATGTAGTTTCCTTGTGTACAAAGTTTGTCATTTGAAATGCAGATGAGCAAGCAATGATGCAACGTTCGTATTGCCTTGTAACGATGTTAACACCTAAGAAACACGTAAGACATATTACTGCATCGACAAGAACCTAACGAGGTTATGAGACCATTTCGACGGAAGGATTCAAAAGCCTGAAACGGCCGTGATCTCTATGGTGGTCAGCGACTCCATGGCTCACCCAACGAGATAAACAGTAGACGATAGAGTTGTTGTCTATTCATGACTGTTGAACGTCCCAAACTGTTGCTGTATATTGCAAGTATTGTCACCCTACAGTGAACTGTTTGAAGTGCCCAACAGTTATGAACAGACAACAACTCTATTATAAGAGATAAAAAGTCCACTTGTATCGGGTGATTCAGAAAAAAAATGTTCCGAACTTTAAGGGTTAATAAATGTCTTTATAATTAAGGTATGACATTGCCACTTGGTTGGGACCAAGAAACGCACAATCTGAGTTAAAATTCACCAAATCGCATTGATCTAGCTGGCAAACTTCCTGAATTATGACAAAAAGTATCACACTGTGTGAAAAAGGCAATAATCCAAAGCAAATAGAAAAAAATCGTTTAAAGAGGTGATAGATTGGCCTTCCATTTTGTTGAAAAAGGGCCCTCACACGCTTTTTCCATGATGCTGTACCTTTCTAAATTCCCGTACGATACGTGCCCTGCCGTGCCCCCTCCCGTACGATACGGACCGGCCCCTGACCACCCTTTTCCTACAAACATCATGTGATTAACTCAATCGAATAGTGGTTTGTTGGGGAAAATCCTTATCTGCAGGGCTGAAGACCATGTTATTGTTAAACAAGCAAGATACCCAATTCAGATAAAATTTTTGTTTTTGCCATGGCATGCCGATGGTATGAAAAGACATTAAGAGGAACAGAAAAATACGCTATACCGGCAACAAGGTAGAGACGGGTGCCACCAGACGACATTTGATTGGCATTTATCATTGCAGGTGGCTTGCACTGTGCTGGATATTGCGTTTTTCAGACAGTGTGATACTTTTTGTCATAATTTAGGAAGTTTGCTAGCTAGATGAATGATATTTGGCAGATTACCTCAGATTACGCGTCTCTTGGTCCCTGCCAAGTGGCAATGCCATACGTTAATTGTAAGGAAATTTATTAACCCTTAAAGTTCGGAACGTTTTCTCTGAATCACCCGATATATACGGCATGAAAGTCAACTATACATGTATACTAGTATATGACAACGCAGCAATTGCATAATGTTCTTAATGGGTAGAGAGCCTAACATAGTACGTTGGGCTTGTTGTACGTGACTCGATGGCGCGATGACTCGAAGGTGCGAAGAAGGCCAATTAAATTTCCTGCATATGGTGAATGCCTTATTTTAATTCGAGTTCCACATTTCAGAACATTGGGTTACTATGCCACATTTTTAGGGAGGTGAAATAAGCCACTTCTGGCATATTTTTATAACATTCGTTAAACCGCATACCTATTCCCAATTTTAGTATAACTCTAAAGCCGTGACGTCATTGGCGCTTGGAATGCATGATTGTGGTTGTGCGTGAAGCAGCGAAATTTATTCAAGTCTGCTTTTTTTCGTTCAAGTGTTTTGAAAAAGTACAGTCCAATAATTTAATTTTTATTACGCAATAAAAAACAAAAAAATCGTAAAATTTGCTCCAAATTTGAGAAATATCGTCCAAGAATGTAAAAATCACTGCAAGAATTTAAACAAGGCGCACGCTGGGCGTGGCGAATAACCAGGTTTTCGAAGTTGCGTCGTGAATAAAATGAGGTAGAGGCTGAAATGACGAGGCATTGTTAGGTGTCTGTGGTTGTGACCTTGAAAAGTAGGTCAAATCCAAAACCCGGGTATTATGTTATGTATCGTCATTAGATATACGTATGATAAAAATTTGGTGACAATCCGTCCATTTGTTCAGGAGAAATAGCACTTTTTCTGTTTTCACATTTAGCCCCCTATTGGCCAAACCTTGAATCGAATGACGCTGAATATCGAAAGGAACCAACGTCTACTTACAAGCAACATGTCCCAAAAATTTCAAAAGAAAATCTCAAGTCGTTTTTAAGTTATCAGTCGGACAAGAGAAAAGCGAACGCCCGACCGCCCGAACGCCCGCCACTTTCGGTAATTTAATAACCAGGACTTTCTTCGAAAACCTGGTTAAAAAAGGTTTAACAAATTTAAAAAAAATAATTGCAAGATTTATGAAATATCGTCCAAGATCTGAAAATTTTCGTCCACGATTGTCACTTGCGTCTTGTCAAGATGCACATGACCACAAAACTGATGATGTCATGAAGTACAACCATGAATAACCAGGGTGCATTTGTTCATTTTCATGAATTTACTTTTTGCATGGCAGCTTTGACGCATTGGGACATTTCCGGTAAGGAACAAGCAGTAGGATCATTGCTCAAAAGGGCTGAAAATTACCGTTATACCTCCTCCGGGGTTTGGAATAGGGATACAAGACCAATCCCTACAACTTTTCATCAAAAGGGACCCATAGTAAATTCTCAAGGACTTTTGCGCTGTAGGCCTAGTTCGAGGCTATCCTTCATTTCATGATTTACGCTGAATATCAACCTCGATTCACCTCTTGGTAGCTGGCGACACAACGTCGGTCCACTTCCCCCGTTGATCCATTCCACTTCTTTGAAATAACCAGCTGAATTTCATTGGATAATTTTGGCGGTCATCGAGTCATCGCGCGGTCGAGTCTTCGCGTCATCGAGTCAAGTACAACAATACAGCGAAAACCTTTTCTGAACATGCTACCGGCTTCAGCTTCCTGTTTGAACAGCATGAAAGCACTTCGAAAAGCCATACGAACCTTTCAGAAGTGGATGTGGACTTCCTTTTCTGTGGTCGTGTTGGGCCTGCTGTTTCCTGGTAAGTGAAGGTTGTACTACGGATACAACCTTTTCTGGTTGATTGGAGGGGCGGTAAGTTGGTAGCCTCTCTGCTGTTTGAAGAAGGTAGGTGAGGGAATATCGGTTACAACAATGGCATCATGGCTCCAACGGAATTTAACAAGAATATGCAGGCATTCTACCTACTTCAAGTGGGAGGATGAGATTACTGAATCATTACTGAAATCTTCACACGCTTTGAATAAAATGCACTCAAGCACGACGCCCCCGTCACACCTCAAAGTATCACATCCACATTTGGGATTCAGACATGCATGACTGACGCTGAATGGGTCAATGTCGTCCTGGGTATACCTTATGTTTACCCAGGATTATCCTGGGTAATCATTTTCTTTACCAAGGATCATCCTGGGTAAACATAAGGATCCTTAACTTTACCCAGCTTGGGAGTTCCCGCCGAATCATGCTGTACGTGCGTCTCTTCCGGCAGGGAACATGCAGTAGGATCATTGCTAAAAAGGGCTGAAAATTACCGCTATACCTCCTCCGGGGTTTCCAATAGGAAGACATGACCAATCCCTACAACTTTTCAAAAGGGACCGATAGTAAATTCTCAATGACTTAGGAGCGATAGGCCTAGGTAGAACATTGTATATCCGTGTGCATTTCGTCATTTTCATGAATTTACTTTTTGCAGAACATGCAGTACGATCATAACTCGAAAGGGCTGAAAATTACCGCTATACCTGCTCCGGGGTGTGGAATAGGGAGAAAAGACCAATCCCTACAACTTTTCAAAAGGGACTGATAGTTAATTATCAAAGACCCAGGAGCTATAGGCCTAGTTCGAGGCCACCCTTCATTTCGTGATTTACGCTGAATATCAACCTCACTACACCACTCGGGAACTCCAATCTGGGTAAAGTTAAGGATCCTCTGTTTACCCAGGGCCATCCTGGGTAAAGAAAAGGATTACCCAGGATGATCCTGGGTAAACATAAGGTATACCCAGGACGACATTGACCCATTCGGCATGACTGACTATCAAGAAATTAAGAAAAAAACCTATGTTCCAATACCACTCTATGCAACCGCACGAGGGTAACCCGGGTTACCCTCGTAACAATGGCGGCAGAACAAGATACGCTTCGGTGAGTAAATTGGCTCTGGTGGCGAAACTAGCACATCTCTGTGACTGAATTTTTGCATGTTGGAAGGGAAAATAGTACTGCACACTACTGTATATCGCATGGCGTTGAAAATTTTCTATTCATGCCGTATTTGACCGGGAAGTCGGACACGAAGACGAGGGTAATTCCAACCGTACTTTTATGCATTATGAGGGTAATTCCTTTTTTGGAATTCGCCTCGTCTTCGAGGCCGACTTCCCGGCCAAAATACGGCATAAACAGGGATTTACCAACGCCATGTACAGTAGTGTGTAGTACTATTTTCTTTTCCAACTTGCAAAAATTCAGTCACAGAGATGTGCTAGTTTCGCCACCAGAGCCAATTTACTCACCGAAGCGTATCTTGTTCTGCCGCCATTGTTACGAGGGTAACCCGGGTTACCCTCGTGCGGTTGCATACAGTGAACACCGTTGCCAGTGAGTGTACTTGCACTCAGAACAATATTCGTCGACGAATAAAACATTTCGAATCACGGTGATTTAAAGGAAGCATTGCAAGTGTTTTCAGCTGACAACCTCAAGATATACCTACCTGTTCTCGCAGGCCTGCAGCAACAGCAATACAGTATAATAGCCAAGATGACACAGACGGCAACGATGCAGCTGCCAACGATGGCCCAGTGCTCAGCATCCATTTTCAAGGTCCAACTGGAAAGGAAGAATAATTAATATACTGTTTCGCTACAAAGGGTAAGGTACGTACATATTCCCACTAAGTTACAACATTCTACCTGGGCCCGGTTGCAACGTAAAAATCCTTTGTCTTTTTACGTCATTTAACATAAAGTTAGTGCTAACACCAAGTTAGCGCTAACATGAGTTTTGTGCAACCCAGCTCAGGGGTATTGTTATGTGATGGAGCAAAGTCAACTTTTCAAGATGGGCCGCTGGCGGCCATATTTTGAAGTTCGATCAGGCCGATATTTGCTGGAGACGTAGAGGACAGCTAGATACAAGTAATTTCAAGGTCAAAATATTTAGCTGCCGGCTACCAGAACTGTAAAACAATTCTGATAGCTCGACTTGAAAGTGCCAGCATGAAGAAGGCCCTGGTTGGGGTCGAAAATTTGCGAACTTTCTGGAGGACGACTCCTTTAATTACCGGTATATCATGTAGATATCACGTAGCTCAAGGCCATCACTCTTGTATCATAGTACTCATCCAGTCCTACCATGGGCACCATCTCAAAAATTGCTCAAAATTTCACCAAATATACCTCTATGGGAGCAATGAAAAATCCCCAAGTTTCGGATCAAAATTACAAGCGGTTTAGATTTTATGACCGTTCGAACTTTGAAGGCCACGCCCCTTTTTCGCTCCCGCGGATTGCCGCGTTAATTTTCAATGGTGTTTGGAGGCATATAACTTCATCTCTGGTTAATAGAGGCCTTGCAATGACGTCATCCTGGCGGCCATGCTGAGGGGCAAGTGGGCAGAGGTGTGAGCTGACCGTGACGTGGCCTGCGTGAAGTGCGCGACGCCAGTGTTTGACGTAACGTCATTGGGACATTTTGCTGCGCCTCTGCAGTATGTGCCCCCCAGCATGGCGGCTTGTGACGTCATTTGCAAGGCCTCTATTCTGGCCTGCCCTTTAAGAATCAGCTGCCATAATAGACCCTATCACTCCAAAAGAGCGCAGCACCTTACGGGTGTCAGCGTCATGACGTCCCGCACGTCATTCTGAACGCCAGGACGCGACTCGAAAAAAAATCCGGTTGTTTCAGCGATCATGACGTCGTGACACAATCTGATTTTGTTTCGTCTCACCACAGGCTGTCCAGGATTTGCTGCTCAATGAAACAGCATGCATTTTTATAAATGCCTCGCAAGCTCAGTTTAGTCATCCAAGAATCCACACAGCTTTGACGGAAACGCCCGATGTATTCCGAGGTTCGATATCAGAAACTATCAATCAGCAGATTGATAGTCAGCAGATTCTTAAAGGGCAGGCCTAGCCCAATTCTGACAGCATATTCTGAAAGAGCAGGCTATAATTAACCAGAGTACCAATTCTCAGACCTGTAGCCTGAACACAAATGAAGTTATGGACCTCCAAATACCATTGAAAATTAAGGTGGCGGTGGAGTTAGCAAACGCATCCAATTGAGGTCCGTTTTGAAATTTAATTGCACGAATGTGTTACGACCGTAGTTTACTTTGCCAACGAAATTTGTGAGTTTATGTATTGTTGCAGATCTCCGAATTGAAAAACTGCACAATAATTAACTGATTATGTAACTTTATTCATGAACAATGCAAGTCCCAGATGAAATTTTTCAGAGGCGATAACGGGTACAGCAGGCTCCAAATGACCGGATTTTAGGTAGTGATGGATGCAGCATGGCGAGGTCTATGGTCGTTCATGGCCCGATTTTTCAAAAGTGAAATAACTAATTAGCAATTGCTTAATTAGTGGCCTGAAAAAGGTCAAAACAGAAAATTGAATAATTTTTGCTGTTTTCCTCTGAAATTCGAAAATCGGGGCAGGAACGGCCTTAGAGGAAGTTTTTTCCAGATCATATTCGAAATCAAATTGACCATCGATCCACGCACAAAAAAGAAATCGCTCGTGAAAATTTGTGAGAAAGTCCGCAACTTTCCCGCGAGCCCTTTGTTATGGTAATGAAGAACGCGTGTGGAGTTGGTCACGTTCGGATAAAGCCTGTTAAAAAATCATCAACGACAGAGCTATTGTCAGGGAACGGCGTGGCCTAATGGAAAGACGTCGAAAGAGGTATTGCGCAATACCATCCAGGGCCTAACATGCCTGAGAACTATACTTGCCAAATATTGAAACAGGCTATGATTGTGACCGACTGCGGTTGAGGCTATGAATAAATTCATTCAAATCATTTCCATATTCAGCGGGAAAATACGCCGGGCTTGTCTCGGCGTATTTTCTTCCATCTTTACCACAGATAACACAAACATCCCAACTCCTAACCGATCCTCCCAATACTGTTGTCTTCCCAAAACTACTCTCCCCCTCCCAATACTACACAAAACTAAACGCGATTAAAGGTGGTCTAGTTCGAATTGTAAACATTACGGTGTGCCACCTATTGTCAACTTCTGGTACTATCAAATCAGATAAAATCAAATTAAATCTCGCCTTTTCAGCATTGTCGCTAAGGATTTGGCCAGACGGGTATCGTTAATCAACAGGCGGTAAGCCCGCCCCAATGAGCGCCGGAGACGCGATGTGTCTTCCGGATAACGGGGGGTCTGGGGGTCCTACCCCAGAAATTTTTTTCCAGAAGCCCTGAGATGCGATTTCCTGGCACCTGAGGCAGGATTTCAGCAGCCCGGCCACCTCAATTTTTCCGTCTTTTTGCGCACACACGCATCAATTAGGTGCGATATGGGGAGCAATATCAAGTATGGAACACCACACGTCCGCCATTTAAAGCGGATTGTTCGCGTCTGTCCAAAGTGAACCAAAAATAATAAAACAACCCGTTTTATTCGTAACAACAACTGGTAAATGCATTGCGGCGGCCGTTCCGGAAACTGTTCTGTGGAATCTTTGACTCGGCGCGAATAGTCCACTTTAAGCAGAAAACGTTGAATTGAATAAACACTACACCACGTGGGACTTTCAGATCAATAGAATACAACCAGTTTTGTTTACTCTGAAAACTTTTTTTGGTTCAGCTATTTTTTTTCAGCCGGGTAGACAGATGTTATCAGCCGGGTATTTTACCCGGCTCCCGGCTATTAACGACAACGCTGCCTTTTACAACTTTTTGTTTGTTTTTGAGCGTAAAATCATAAAAATATATATTTTGGTTACAAGAATATTTATCACGATAGATATAAAAATACATGTAGATAACATTAATGTTTTGGTATACACTGTGCTGCCACCTGTCCGAGGAATAATAACTATTATAATCAACCATGTAAATAAACAAACCGTATTGTTTACAATTCGAACTAGAGCACCTTTAAAGGGCCTCCAGAGGCAGCCAGCATGGCAGGGGAAAACCCCGGGGAAAACCCAGGTTGAATACCTCGTACCAGTGATTATTACGTTAAAGTGGCGCCGCCTGGCCGAAGAACCGGTACTGATAGTAGCCTAATGGCGAGCTGCCTCTAGAGGCCCTTTAAACTAAACCTCCAGCCTTCTACGACATCAAGCAAATATCCGCGGAATTCCTAAGTGTAGGCCCGCATGCCTGATTTCCCCTATCACATCTAAATGTATCACATCATTGATTCGAGCCTCGTCATCTAAATTAAAACACTGATGATGAGTGAGGGCTGCATGTTCCTCCCTGTAAATCTGACCGGCTTACTGGATAAAGTATAATCATAAAAAGCATAATCGTAAATGACATAATCGGGAGCACTCATTACTTCCACGCCCACCATGAGAGTGGCCCGAGTTCCTACTTTCTTGTCGTTCCGCTAAAGGGCGGCGCACACGAGCGACTAAATCTGGGCGACCGCCGAGGAGACTGGTGGTGCGACCAGACATCAGCCAATCAGAAGCGCCAAATCGTGTCACTTTGGCGGTCGGAAGCCAAGTCGGCCGACAAATCGGTCAAAATTGTCGCTCGTGTGAGCCGCCCTTTAGTGGATGGTTGTCAGAGTGACGCCCATACTAGTAGCTTGCCGCTTCGGTGATTGCAATCAAGACAGAAGTCGAGATTTTTTTAAAAATTCATAAGTGATACGAGATTCAGTGAAATGAAACATGCACATGCATCAGGTCGATGTCTAAACCAGTTAAGGGCGGCGCACACGAGCGACAATTTTGACCGATTTGTCGGCCGACTTGGCTTCCGACCGCCAAAGCGACAGGATTTGGCGCTTCTGATTGGCTGATGTCTAGTCGCACCACCAGTCTCGTCGGCGGTCGCCCAGATTTAGTCGCTCGTGTGCGCCGCCCTTTAAGCATGGCGCACACGAGCGACTAAAATGGGGGCGACTACCGATGCGACTACTAGGTCGCATGCGATAATTACCTTTGAGGTCGATCAGTTCTGTCATCCGCGACATCACTGATCTCCCAGTGATGCATTTGTCGCAAACGAGTAAAAAAAGAGTAAAAAAAACTAAAAATATGTTCAGTCGCTCCTGTAGTCGCCGAGAAAATCGCTCAAAAAATCGCTCGTGTGCGCCATGCTTTAGCAATTAGATCAGTTGATCGAACATATAAACTAGCCTAGGTCTGCAGTTCCCTATGAGTCGCTAGGCAACGTGGGGACGTGCTTTTCATGACGCAACTCCACAGTAAATGATCTGCCAAACAACGTTAGGAAAGCAGAGAATTTCAAACAATTTAAATTGTTAATGAAAGACTTCAAGGGTATATCATGTAAATGCGCAATGTGCAAGTGAATATGTCGATACTAATCTTGTGATATTTTTGTTTTATATCTCCAACTCTTCTTATGTCAAATTCTTATTTTATCATTGTTTTTTTCCTCCTTCACTTGTATTTTAAATTTCTATTATTTTTATTATTTTTCTTATGTTTGATATCGGTCTGCGAGCTCATGTTACTTGTATCCGATAATACCGATGAAAATAAAGCTTATTCTATTCTATTCTATTGTCGCGACGGGTCGGTCGATCGACCGCAGAGTCACCGCGTAGCAAACTCACCGGTGGCCCTGCACCTGGAAACGAGGTTCCATCAATTTTTTTTAAACGAGTTAATTGCATATTCGAATTTAGTAGGTCACAGTGTACACTGCGTGAAGATCACGTCGATTTCGAAGCGACAGGTGTTGCAGAATTACCCTTCGAAGTTTGACTGTGTAATGCATTCTCCATTAAACTAAAATCCTTCTTTTGCTTTTTTCTCGAAATGGCCTCTGGTACTGAACACCAAGTGTTATGGGGCCCTTGCACAAGATGCGCTCCGGACCATTTTGAATCCACATTGGACCGCATTGGGTAGCGTTTACACGCAGGAGTTTTGAACCGCAATCGGATTCGATCGGATCGCATGAGGATTTTTGCCTATCGTCTTAACGGCCCTACACTCTTAGCCAAAAAGGTTCTTTAGGGGTTCTTTGTGCCACACCAGAGGAACCCCAAGGTTCTATATAGAACCTTCTGTAAAGAACCTGAAAGGGTTCCATATAGAACCTTTCTGTCGCCAAAGAACCCATAAAGGTTCCAGTTAGAACCCTTTTCTGAGGGAAAGGTTCTATCTGGAACCTCTAGGGGTTCTTAAACAACCCGAGGGTTCTTAAATCAGAAGGTTATCCTGGTGTGGCACCAAAGAACCTTTTCGGCTAAGAGTGTAATTCCACATTGCACCGCATTGGACAACATACGACCACATTTAAATCTCGTCTAAACGCAAATGAAACTCGATGCAGGGATTGGATCCAATCGGATTGAATCTGAATGGTTTTTTGGCTTGTCGTCTAAACGGCCCTAATTGCATTCAGCATAGAACAACCTGAGAAGAGACCCAAAACTAAGCCTGCACATGACAGTGGCCTGAACATCACTTGGGATGCTGCCAGTAAAGCCGTCCATACACGCGCAATATTATTGCACAATATGGGGTCCAAATGGGTGGTCGTGTATCGCAGGCCGGGTTGGACACAATTCATATTTAATGTCCACATTAATTCTGATTTTATGTCCCCATTAAATCACGAATTAATATCCGCATATAATCAACCAATCGCAGCTGAGATTTTAATGTGGATATAAAATCGAACTCCTGATTTAATGTCCATATAAATTCGTATTTTATGTCCCCATTAAATCACGAATTAATGTCCACATAAAATCGACCAATCACGGAGAAGGAATTTTGGACGGATGTGAAGTGTTCCCGATAACTTCCTTCCATAAATCAGGCGCTTCCGTCCAAAATTCCTTCTCCGTGATTGGTCGATTTTATGTGGACATTAATTCGTGATTTAATGGGGACATAAAATACGAATTTATATGGACATTAAATCAGGAGTGCGATTTTATATCCATATTAAAAACTCAGCTCCGATTGGTTGATTATATGTGGATATTTATTCGTGATTTAATGGAGACATAAAATCAGAATTAATGTGGACATTAAATATGAATTGTGTCCAACCCGGCCTGCGATAGTCGTGTGCTTCTGCCATGGTAGGTAGAAGAAAGACTGGCAATAATATCGCCCATTTGGGTCGTCATATTGCGCAATAATATTGATCGTGTATGGGCGGCTTATGTCACTTTTCCCCTGGTTATCTCACAGTCACAGTCACATTGGGCCTACTTCCCTGATAAAACTTACGAACAATGAATATTGGCCTAATTTGATCTCCTGGCGGTGGCCAGAAAGTGCAATGCATAGAGTAGGCCTAATATACATCGGGCATGGTGGGACCATGATATTTACAATGTCTCTTGTTAATACTGAATAAATCATGTTAAAATGCTCGGAAAATATTCTTCTATATTCGTAGGCTCTGGGCCTATATTGCACTAACTAAAATTTATCCTGAATGTGAAGTATTACCGTAATTCGTCGTCTTGGTGATTTTCTTGGGCTTTGTGTATTAACTGGTGAGTCACCCTCGGGATATGGACGAGCGTAGAATGTGGACGAGAAATTTCACACACTGACTTTCAATACGGGGAAGTCCCATTTACCCCGGGCATTTACTGATTTCATTGTGAGCTGGTGACATATCACCTGTCTACACGTACAGTCTTCGACAAAAGTTTATATATAATGGCATCAAAATTTGCTGAAAAGCAGGAAAATCTTAAATTATCAAAAGGGGCTGTTTGACTTTGAATTGAAGATTGCGATTTGTGATCCGTGTGAAAACTGAAAGAGCTATGATCTTGCAATTTGGAGGGATAATTCTGTGGTACACGCCAAATTCAATGGTATAACAATCACAAACATTTGAAGTATGTTTTTAAAACAAAAGGATTTAAAACTCTTCACATACAAAGAAATAATCAATGATTTTATAGGATATTTGTCATATGCATTACGGTGGCATTCATTTTTATGGTAAATAAAAAGAGAGAAAAAAGTCACGAAATGTTGATGTTCTGCTTTTGAAATGCAAGAAACTTACCATGTAGTTCTACTGGAAAGGACTTGTCTATTGATCCTTCTGGGGTGTGAGGTAGGCCTACAATGTACCAGCATCTAGGCAAAGAAAAGCTGTCTTTGTTGTCACAGCTATTGTATGAACAGTCTTACATCAGGCCAGGGTCTTCAGAGTGTTCATGTTCTTCCAAATGAGTGATATCAAACTACTTTTGTGACTTATTTTGGTACTTTCATTGAATATAACTGGATTATTTTGCCCCTGTTTTACACTTGACTCATTTGCGAACCTATCCAAGTTGTTTTAGAAATATTTTGGTTCCAATATGAAACTTCAAGGCTTCAAACATCCATCGTCTTAAAAAATTACTTCAAATGTAATTGATTGTTATACCATTGAAATTGGTCTGAAACACAGAATTATCCCTCCAAATTGCAAGATCATAGTTCTTTCAGTTTTCCCAAGGATCACAAATCGAAATCTTCAAAGTGAAACATCCCCCTTCGATAATCTCAAATATCTCAGCAACCATTCAACATAGAAACAAAGCCCCAAATCCTTAATTAAACATTCCACTCTATCAAAGCTGCAACAAAAGTCACAAAAAATTGCATAATAAAAACGTTGATTTCTAGTTTTTTTCCTGATGAGCTATGGCATAATGATGTTTTCAAATATCCAAACTTTTGATGTAGAAATATGACCAACAAGATATACTTATGTGGAACAAACCGTGTTAAAATTGGCCCAGTAGTATTTGCAATATTCAAGGTATCAGGTGGTGATGAAGCTGACCTCGGAATACGGGTTTACAAAATTTTGGGACTTTTTGCCATGTTTGCGTTATTTGGGCAGAAATGTGGATATTTTGAAAACATGCTTAACTTCTACATGTAACCAGTTTACACTAAAAGTCCCAAAACTTCATACTTCTACGTTTTTAGGTGAGCTCTGTTTAGTGATATCAAAATTTTGTGGAAAATTAAAAATTTTCAAATTATCGACATTTTGATAATCTCAAATATATCAGCAACCACTCAACAGATTTTGATGAAACAAATCACAAAGTCTTTAGAAAGTTCCATCTATCAAAGCTGTAACAAAAGTCGCAAAAAATTACCGGTATATAATAAACATGTTGAGGTTTTGGTTTTTTTCTGATGAGCTATTACATAATTACGATATTTCCAAATATCCAAAATTTTGATACAGATCTATGACCAACAAGATTATACTTTCATGTGGAATAAACCTTATTAAAATTGGCCCAGTAGTATTTGAAATATTCAAGGTATCAGGTGGAGATAAACTTTTGTCAAAGACTGTACAGCCACAGACTGGAATAGTTTCAATGAATCTATGTACGCGCTGGTACCATGGGATGAGTTATATCTGGTTGATGAACAGCTGTGGGTGATGTGACTCGCTATTCATAATCTAGTCCACGAGACAAGTTTTTCAACAGGAGAACAATAGCCGTGAGGAACTCCTTTACGTTGGAGAGCATTCTAAAATACGGGCCATTGTCAGATCAGGTCGGCGTTGCTACAGCGTTTGCCACTAAAGACCCACCCGCGTTTGCCTGACTCGCATCCACGGCCAAACGTACTTTTTTTTAAAGTACTTTTTTAACCCATTCTAAGTTAGCGGCCCCTACCTTACATGTACGTCCAAAACAGTCAAAACTAAATACTTTACTGAAAGAGCAATATGACGAAATCTTCTATTTACAAGAACGCTATTCGTGAATCGTTAATACTAGTGTCCCACTGGCGACTTTTTCCCACGATAAGGGGCGAATCTGAAGTCTGCGACATTCCCTCGACAAGCTGCGATATTTAGCATCAATGTGTTTTGCATAGGATCATGGAGCCAGAGAATCACTGCGAACACACAGACGACAGTCTACGAAGATCTACGAATTTTTCATTCGTCCCTTGTCGCAGGCCAAAATTCGCCAGTGGGACACTAGTATAACCTACCTCGCCTGCAAGACAACTTCAGTACATGTAGGCCCACGTCATATACAGCACCCAGGCACGTAGGTTAATTCGTGAATAGGAGCAGTCAGTCAGTTAACCAATAGCATGAACATGAATAGGAGTCACTATGGTCCAATTCAATGCCGAGTGGACCCATTCATGATTGACTGAGCACCAGTCGTGGCCGAATGGTTAGGATGCTGGACTCAGAACCAGAGGGTGGTGGCTTCGAATCCCGGTGAAGGCATGACGTGGTATCTGTGGGAAGGATACCTTAGATCCATTGCGCGGGGTAGCCAATAAAAGCATGAAGTTGCCCATACGCCTCACCCCTAAAAAAAACTAAGCAAATCAGGGGAATTGCGTTGGGGTCCGCTAAAATTTGCTGCCGTTTTTGGGCGATCCGCGGCTGACTGTGTGAAACGAGGCGCACATGGACGGCAAATCCTAATGCGCTAGGGATGTTTTTATGTCGACTGACGCGGGTTAATTACCAGTCCAGCAGCGTTGGGTCAGTCGACTTCAAAAAATACCCCTACCACATTCAGATTTGCCGTCCATGCGCGCCTGCCTTAATGAAGCCGGTGTGACAGGACCTAGATCCCGTGGACTCTTAAGGCCAGTTTTATCGTTCAACGAGGGATGAGGATTGCGTTCACTTGCGGTTACCTTATAAGGACTTCCGATTGCCATATACAGTAACCGCAAGGGAACGCAACCCCGTCTCAAGCCGAAATCGCAACAGTGGATCACCCACTTAAAGATAATATATCACGGGTATTTTCGCGGGCCACGAAATTCATTGTTTATTTACATTTTGTTTGTTTATGTCCAGGCTTTCTTTGTCTTATGAGTAATTTGTTGGTGGCATGCCCCTCTAGAAATTCTGTTGATTCCAAAAGTATTCATTTTAGTGGGTTGGCATGTCCGAAAAGTCCAAAATAACATAAAGTAAACATGGATGTTTACAAACATTGAATGTAAACAATGAAGTCGTGATATATTATCTTTAAGGCTAGACACCATGACCATTCGAATATCAACTTAAAATTGCAGCCTATTGTAACTACATGTACATGTAGGACCTGTAATTCTTCGACTCGTGAAAAATCGTGAAAAGTGTGCTATTGTTGTGTTAGCGCCGGATGGTAGTCACATGTTGTCCGCTCTGGGCTGCTTTCCACGCTGGTGACTCAGATTTTATCGTACGCTATGCACCTACTTCCGGTATAGCAGACGAATATATTTGTTGGGCACAAAAATGAGAATAATTCTGTCCCAACCCCTTTTACGAATGTAGTAAACATATTATATGAAAGATAAGGTATTGTGGTTTTGATGAATGGCTGGTCACCTATAGTGACTTCGTAATTTTGATGCCAATTTCCAAAATGCACGTGTTAGGCCAATATGACGAACATTTTGCTCCTACCAATCACAGTGGAAGGGTTCCACAGCAGGATTCTTGTCTACGATGGAAGCCAGGTACATTATTTACATTATTCATATTAGAGCTGTGGGAAATTCACCTTGTAAATGTTGAAAACACGCCGATTTTGCAAATTCACCGTACGCAATGCACCTTTCCAACCGTACGCCATGCACCTCAAATTGCAAATAAGGCAGTACCGTGCTAATTTTCGTTCAAAACAATATCAATCTGATTAGATGTCATTGTAAGCTGAACCAGACATGCCAGATGACCTGCTGGAGTAAAAGGGGTGTCCCATAAAATCCTATAGGCTTTGTGACACTAACTTCAGAGAAAACAGTTGTGGTGTATATTTCTTAAGGGTTACGCAAAGTGACTCGATATCTCGAAATTTTGACGCAAAAAAATCTGACTAACTGCAAACAAAATTGAGAAAAAGTCTCGGGGCTCCTCGGGAAGCATCAGAAGAAGGGCCTCCGAGCCTTATTTTCAATTTTGTGTGTGCAGTTAGTCAGATTTTTTGCGTCAAAAATTAGAGATTTCGAGCCACTTTTCATAACCCTTAACATTTTTTTTCTTTTTTGGTCATTTTTAGCAAAGCTGTTATTGCGCATATAGCTCCTACTGTGAAAGAGGAGGCGCCTAGTGTCCAGAAGTCATTGTGTGAGGTGTCTGGCCTTCTTTTAGCGAAAACAAGTCTCAGAAGTCATCAGGTGGCCAAGCACGACCTTGAGAGGGCAATGCCTTGTCTGTGACAAGTGGTTCTATAACAAGTCCAGCTTCGAGGACCATGTCGACCATCACCATATGGAGTCAAGCATAGAAAGTGCGACAAATGTGGGAAGAAAACTTACGAGTCGAAATAGATGGTACACGATCTTTTCCTGTATCTGCAGAACAATTGAGAATGACATCTCCAAGGAGCATGACAAATGTACCCCTCAGACAAAACGGCGAGGCATGATTTTCAATGTCAAGCCAATTTGCACCAGATGCCAAATGTTAGGTGCATGGCGTACGGTACAAGAACACCCAGCTATGTGAATGGCGTACGGTAACTTTTTCAAAAATGCGATTTTCCAGAAATCTATGTGCTTTACATCAAAATCATTCAGAGCGTAGATGAACAATATGTTGGACTATAAATTTGTCCGATAACTATTCTTCTAAGAATCCTTGGAAGGAAAGAAATCCTATTTCTGTAGTCGAAACC
>NMRB01001776.1:103972-118870 GCA_002633025.1 Notospermus geniculatus | reverse complement strand
TAATTAGATACACCTATGATAAAAATTTGGAGACGATCCAGTCATTAGTTCAGGAGTTATTGCACTTTTTGTGTTTTTGGTTTTGGCCACCTGGAGGCCAAGCCAAGAATCGAATCGGACCGAAACTTGGTGTCGTAGGTCATCTGACCTAGGGGTATATATGTACCAAGTTTCAGATCAATAGCTCCAGCGGTTACGAAACGTGCCCTGCTAACGGACGACGGACGACGACGACGACGACGGACGACGGACGCCGCAGGACGATAAAAGCTCACGAGTGAGCTAAAAACTGCTTCGCGTAGTTGAACAACATTCCGAGTTCATTGCGTGTGTGATAGGGGCAGGGTGGTTCAGATCTCTAAAGGTACTAAAAATGTTATTTTCAAGTACTTCAAAAAATTCGTCTGCTATACCGGAAGTAGGTGCATAGCGTACGATAAAATCTGAGTCACCAGCGTGCTTTCAGTAACTTGTCTATCATTTTTACCTGGCATTTATTTTTACTGATTTAAAGGGACTAGGAAATTTTTTCAAGCTTCTGTTATTACAAAAGGCTAGTCTTTCATGATATATTCCCACTGTCAATTCACTTTTTCAATTAAGTGGTAATTACTGGCACCCAGACAAATCAGTCATCACCACAGCATGGAGCATTCACTGGGAACCTAATCAACAGTGTCGCTGTATATATTGTATGGAGCGAGCTTTTACTCTATTATGTTGATTAGGTTCCCAGTGACGTGGTGAATGCTCCATGGTGTGGTGATAACTGATTTGTCTGGGTGCCAGTAATTAACACTTAATTGAAAAAGTGAATTGACGGTAGGAATTTATCATGAAAGACTAGCATTTTTAAATAACCGAAGCTTGAAAATTTTTTCCTAGTCCCTTTAAGTAACTGTTGAAATTTTTTCACCTGGCATTTAATTTTACGTTTTGTAAGTGTGAAGGAAAAGTGACGTCATGATGTAAACACTTTTACGTCTGCTCTTCTCTACGTTATCATAGAGTAGCAGGCTAGGCCTACTCATTCTGGTAGTGCTTGGATATGGTAATGGGTTGGATTCTTTGACTGGTTGTCAGTGGAGTAGTGCTTTGGTGGGTTCGATTCTTTGGCTTCGGGAATGGTGGTCATTAGTGTCGGCTAGTTCTTCGTGTCATGTTGCATTCTTGGACCTTGCTGGTCAGCGGAGTAGTCTTGATTTCCTTTTAATTGTTTTGTTACCCTGGTCCACACATGATATTCTAATTTCGCCATTATTACAGTCAGGAAATGAAATGGCCCCCTTTCCTGTAATTCGTTCAAGCTATAGGCCTACTCTCAGCAGAACAAATTCCAGAACTGGCCGGGTTAGGGTAGAGTGGGGTAAAATGGCCCCCTCCGGTAAAATGACCACCCTTTCGAATGCCAGCTTTGCGGTGCTGCCATCTTTTTGACAAGCATGGTACTTCTTCCCCTTCACAACAGCAGGCAATAACAATATGCCGGCGGTGGCTGCACAACTCACTCTGTGCAGTGTGTGAAATTCAAAAATTCTTCCAGCCCTGATCTATCGGTAGGTATCGGAAGAAAGTGTGTTGATAGTGGGACCATTACTCTCAAGTTCGAGTGGTGTTGCCTGCTTCGTTGGTAGAAATCGGTGATAAAAATGACAGGTTAAACTTCCTGTCCGATTTGTCAAATTTCATTCATGGACATGTTTATGTAGAAATTATAGATGGGGGCAAAATGGCCCACTTGTGCTGGGGCAAATTGGCATACGGGGCCATTTTACCCCTTTAGGCTTCCTTTACATTGAAGTATACGGTATACGAAAACACCGGTTAACAAAGGCTTGCCGAAGATTGACGACCGTGAAGCCATTGTTATCCGGCGTTTTCGTATAGCGTATACTTCTATGTAACGGAAGCTTAAGGGGGCATTTTACCCCACGCCCTCTATCACCTGCCACAAACGTTTTTAGGGCTAAGATTACTTGGTTGGCCTGATTGAATGAATTATACTTGTTGGCCTTGCTACCAAGATGTGATCGCATTATAACAACCCACTGACAGCGCCTCTCATTTCTTTACAATAGTATTAGTACAATAATTAACAGACATGTTCAGAATTCCCAGCCATTACAGGTGTAACGTCGATCAGTGTTCCCCGTATTTCTGTGTTTTTAGCTCACCTCTGTGAGGTGAGCTTCTCCCATGGTGTGTCGTCCGTCGTCCGTCGTCGTCCGTCGTCGTCGTCGTCCGTCGTCGTCGTCGTCGTCGTCCGTCGTCGTTAACAGGGGTGGCACGTTTCTAAACCGCTTGGGTTACAAACTTGAAATTTGGTGTACAGGTACCCTATGGTAAAAACTATCTCTGGACCGAAATTTAGCGCTGCTGCTTGTACACTCTGGCCTGTAGGGGGCGCTTTGCGAAAACCTTCTTTTGGCCGTATCTCCTGAATGCGGTTAGCTAGAACCACGAAACTTTTATGGTGGGTTCCTCTGATGAGACTTCATCACATAAATCCCGGGTTTTTGATTTGACCTACTTTTCAAGGTCACAGAGGTCAAAGTTCAAAATTCACTGTTTGGTGGCACATTTCATTGCTATTTGACATAGAGTGTTGTGATTTGGTGTGAAGATATATCTAGGCACCCTACACGAATGCACCAAATTTCAACCCGATCGGACATCAAATATGGCCGCCAGGAAGCCATCTTGAAAAATGGACTTTGACCCACATTTTATAAATAGGAGTAGGTAGGATGTTTTAACGTTGTCAAAATATGTATCTAGGTACCATATAAATATATGGTAAATTTCAGTCAGATTCGACGTCAAATATGGCCGCCAGGGAGCCATCTTGAAAAATGGACTTCGACCCACACCTCATAAATAGTGGGAGCTAGGATGCTTTAACCGTGCCTAAATATGTGTCTTGGTACCGTCTACTTATATGCCAAATTTCGGTTCGATTGGACTTCAACATGGCTGCCAGGCGGCCATCTTGAAAAATTGACTTTCGCCATATCTCATCGGTAGTAAATGTTACGATGTTTCTGCACTAATCCTTCACCATTCCGTGTATCAGGCTACTCACACTTCATACTCTGTCACAGAGGTGAGCACAATGGCCCTGGCCATTTCATTCTTATTGTTTCCCTCCTGACGGATTAAGCGGCAACTAACACAACAATAACCATTCTACACAGGCAAAATTTTTGTATATAAATTTTATATAGAAAAAAAAAAAAAATCTATATACACTGTACGCACTATATAGATTTTATATAAAATTTTGCCTGCATAAAATTTATATAGGAAAAATTATATCTCACATATTTATATAAATTTTACGTGGATTCTATTTTTAATATCTATATAGGCAATACTATATAGATTTTATGTTATATTAATTTTATATACAAACTATATAAAATTGCTTATATAAAATTTATATAGAATTTATATAAATCCCATGATGAAAAATTTTGCCTGTGTATTTACTAGTTCCCTATTGGGGCAATTTTGAATAAGGTACTAGGAACTAGGAACCAACTTCCTATACCCTAAAGTTCCACTCTATCACATCTGCAACAAAAATCACAAAAATATTACATAATGAGAAGTTTGAATTTTAGTGTTTTTTTTCTGATGAGCTATTACATAATTACGATATTTTCAAATTTCAAAAATTTTGATGCATAAATATGACCAAAAAGATATATTTTCATGTGCAACAAACCGTGTTTAAATTGGCCCAGTAGTATTTGAAATAGGGCAATTCTCCAGTAGAGAATGGATATTACAAAATCAAATTTTTATTTTCACCTTTGATATTACAACCCGTGCATATCTGAAAAAAATCTAGGAGATTCAGGCAACACTGCTGGAAATTATAATGTGAAGTATTTACAGTTATAAGGCAAGATAAATCCACGAAAATTAAAATTCATGTTTTTTGCACAGAATGTCCTGACATGACCTAGTTTTGGGACCCTTCTTTAGCCCCCCATATCTCAGAGTACATCGGGGAAAACCTTGGTGCGTTGGTTGATTTCACATCTACAGGATTTGATTGAGGAACAATGGACAAGTACAACATAATACGGTTGGGATGAATATGACTTTGAAGCCTTCTTTTCGGAAGTAAATTTTTGTAATTCCGTTACCATGCACTGTCTTTAGAAATGTTAATTTCTCGTAGGTGTTGAAAGATTTGATGGTGGTTAATATCTGAACTAAGAATTTACAACCTAAGCTGTATTATCATGCTGTTATTGTAATCATACGTTCTGTGGGTAGGCCTATTGTGTAAGAATTTATTGAAAGTTGGTGACTGTTTTGCACTGTTTGTCTGATTAATTCCGTTACCAACAAAAGCATGAAAAGTGGGCAACACTGCTCCTTAAGCTTGAATTGTAGACTGGGATTGAACGTGTTCAAATATATTTTGGACTGATGTGCCCAGGATATGACTGATTTCGTTTCTGTCGTATTAGCCAGATAAGGGTAGGAGCTAAAAATATGACTAAATTTTGCTCTAATTTGTAATTCTGTTACCGGAGAATTGCCCAATATTCAAAGTATCAGACTGTACATGACTGTACAGTACATGTAGTAGCCTATGTTTTGCTCCGCAAGTGTTAACTGGAAGTAAGGCTTTATGGAACACATTAAGCAATTAACCACACGAAAATGGCTGTTAACGATGAATTCATTTTAGATTGGGGCAGTCTATTTCGTACATAATTACGCCTACTCACCTATCGTTGAAGGTATATGATGATTAGATGTTTCAGTTTACAGCCACAAGCTGACTTGATCTCGAATGCAAAAGAAAATTACCTAATGGTGTGGTTAATGCAACTAAGGTTCAAAAGACAGATTACCATCAGTATATTTCAAGTGCTCACGTACTAAGCGTCCAAACTGGCTCTAAGGCTGGGTTTACATAGAGCGTGTCGATACACGGAAGATATTACGACACGCCAACACGGCGGTTTACATAGGCCTTCATCGTGTCTCTATCATTTGAACGATGCCTCGAATTTTGGCATTATTTTCATTAGGTATCATGCATTTCGTGATGCAAATAAGAAAGGACGTGATATTTGATGAGGAAACATCCTAAATGCCCATCTCCGTACTTCGAAACAACGCGAGATCTTCCCACGAAGTCAGCACACGCCTGAAAGAACGAGCATGCTCGTTCTCTTCAAAACGTGTATATACTCCACTCTCTACGTAACCCCACGCGTATAGACGAATGTAAACGGCAGATTGGAAAATCCATTGTCAGTTAATCAACACACGCGTATATCAACGTACCGTGTCGAGTGATCGTGTATCGTGTGGCTCTATGTTAGGATAGGGACACACCTAACGCGATTCGATGACGCATGCGGCAACGCCCTTGTTATTTTCCGCCGCACTGCACGCAAACAAAGGTTTTGACGCATGCGTCGCCCAATCGCATGCGAATCGCGTTAGGTGTGTCCCTACCCTAAACCCAGCCTAAGGGTGGGTATACACTAGAGCCGTCATCGCAATGCGTTCGCGCATATCCGTCGTCGCAAAAATTGAACCAATAGAAAAACTAATGGTTGACCACATCGTTGCGTTGCGTTTGGTATCGGTTGCGTTATCGCTTTACGTTGCCGCAAGAATTGGAAATTTCCCAATTTTTAACGCGCTGCACAGGCCAACGCATTACCTTGAGAAGGTGAAGACCACATTTTTCTGGCCATCGTGTTCTTTTAGCTCTGGAATTGTCTTGAAAAATTCTCGTTTCCTTTTTCTTTTGCCTAGCATGGGATGGAGCCAACAGTCCGTGGGTTTCCGCCCCAAACCAACGTCATCAAAGCCACCAGTTCATCTTCCTCGATTATGGCATGATATTCGTTGCAATATGAGTGGGTGAGAACCAGAGTCTACTAACCCACAAATTTCATTTTTTGAGAAAAACAGCTCCAAAGTTTTTTATTTCTCTAAGTTCAGAGGATTGTCAGATTTTTTATATTTTTGGATAAAGATAGTTTATAGTTCATGTTATGTATCCATAAAAAAAACAAGCCAAAAATATTTGCCAAAAGAATGTGTTTTGGGCAATTTTAGTGAGATAGTAGGTTCTGGCACCAACAAATTTGCCAAGGTCCTGAACTCTGACTGTGGATAGCAATACAATAGCATGTTTGAAGTTGCGTCTGGTGCATCTGCCAAGTTCTGATAATGAGGTGAATCAGTAGACAGTTTTTCCTCATCAAGCTGGTTGACAACGTCCTGAAGCCTCATTTTTTTGGTAGTATAAGATGACCCACGTGGCACTGGGGGCTGCCATCTTGGATTTGAAATGTAGTTGGTAGGGTCTGGCCCCACAACTGTTGAGTTTCACATGGAAACGAAAGTGAGGTGCTGCCACCTATGAGTGACTGATGGAACTACATTATAGTAGACTGTGGCAGAAAAAACTACTCCATGTCAGAAGGCAATACATGCACTTAACTCATTTTTGAGCAAAATGCTAGATGGTAGCCTCTGGTTCTCACCCACTCATATTCAATACTACAAAATATTTTGGTTCCAAAAATATATTCATTCATGAATTTATGGTAAATATTCATTCATGAATGGTAAATATTCATTCATGAAAAAAATATTTGTTCATGAAAAAACATTATTTATTCATGAAAAAAATATTTGTTCATAAAAATTTTTTTATTCATGAAAAAATATTTATTCATGAAAGAAAAATTTTTCATGAAAAAAATATTTATTCATGAATTTTTCTTTCTTTCTATTTTTTTCATGAACAAATATTTTTCATGAATAAATATTTTTTCATGAACAAATATTTTGTCATGAACAAATATTTGTTTTCATGAATAAATAATTTCTTTCATGAACAAATATTTTTTTCATGAATGAATATTTTTCATTCATTCATGAATATTTACCACTCATGAATGATTATTTACCATTCATGAATGAATATATTTTTGGAACAAAAATATTTTGTAGAATTGAATATTGCAACGAATATCATGCCATAGACGACCTCGAGATCTATTGCTTCCTCGTCCATGGCTGTATTGGACATCAGAAATTTTTTCGTCTGCTTATATACTGCGTTTTACGAGTTTTTATGCACAAACGCACCTTCTATCGCAGTTAAAAATCGCATATAGTGTGTGCATGCACAAATGCGATGACGCGAGCGTTGCCGCATGCGCCAGCGCAACGGCTCTAGTGTACACAGGGAAATTGACGTACATCTGGCGGACGTATGGCGTATATACGGCATACATCCGCCAGTCCTGGTTGCGTATATATACCGTATATAAAAGTAGCTAGATTCAATTTGTATGTACGTCGTCGTATGTACGCGGGATATATGGCGTATGCCGTACGTATGCCATACGTACGGCATATACTCGGCGGACATATTTTTCCGTACGTAAGCCATACGTACACCGGACGTCCAGAGGATGATCCATTGTACTATACGGCGGATATAAAAGTAGCTGTACGTCCGCCGTATGTACGTCATTTTGCCTGTGTAGACCCACCCTTACTGCGATGCAAGTCCAAGTCTGTATTTAGTGAATTGTCATCATTTTTCACCATTCAGAGATTGGATCACCGACAAGAGGGAGGCGAGACGACCTAAAGTGTGCAAATTATAAAGAACTGGTCTCTCTTGTCAGTCTTCCCACTTTTGTCAGGAGAAATTCTAGATTCAGTAAAATCATGGAGTTGAATACTCAATGTGACAGATGGAGGTTTCACTGATTGATATGACACTATAGGTAGGTACATGTATATGTAATGTTGCACAACTTAGTCTAATCAGCTAACAGAAATAAGGGATGATATAACCATGATAACTCAGACCAGTACAGCAGCCCCGGTAATCCGCGCGGTGAGATGTCTGTCAGGCTACAGAATGAAATCTTTAAGCAATTCAAGGCGGTACCTTCGACTCATCCTGCAAGTTCACCTGACACTGATCATCGTGCCTCTCGGCCTGGTAGGGAATTGTCTCTCCTTTATAGTACTCGGCCGTGAGAGGCCATATACGTCAAACTCGATTCTTCTCAGAGCTATGGCTGTGGCAGACAGCGCAGTTTTATTAGGAAATATTTTACGGAGTACTGTGCTACGAATACATTTATATATTGTCCTGGTTAACCAATACGTTGAATTTTATAATATTGCCTATAGTTATATTAGTTTCACACGGTCCGTTTCAAGAACTGCATCTATCTATCTAGCCACCAGGGCCCGTATGCATAAAGGTGGAATAAGCTTATTCCAGGTTTAACTTAATGTTATAACGTTAGGTTATACCTGGAATAAGCTTATTCCACTTTTATGCATACGACCCCAGGTGGCCAAAACGCCAAACACCAAAAGTGCAATACTGTAACTCCTGAAGTAATGACCAATGATGACTGGATCGTGTCCAAATATTTATCATAGGTGTATCTAATGAGGATACATGACATACCTGATGGGTTTGTGATATGACCTACTTTTCAAGGTCACATAGGTCAAAGTCCGAAATCTTGCCATTTGCTGGCATGTTTCGTAAGTGCTTGGGCTATTGACCTGAAACTTGGTACATATACAGCCCTATGTCAGTTGGCCTATGACACCAAGTTTCAGTTCGATTTGATTCTTGGCTTTGGCCACCAGGTGGCAAAAATGAAAACTCAAATTCAAATAATTCCTAAACTAACGTCTGGATCGTCTCCAAATTTTCATCATAGGTGCATCTAATGGGGATACATGACATGTAACAGGTTTTTGATTTGACCTACTTTTCAAGGCCACTGAGGTCGAAGTTCAAAATTTTGTCATTTGGTGGCATGTTTTGTGGCTATTTGACCTAATATCTTCTGACTTGGTGTGATCAGGTGTCTGGGTAACCTGTGTACCTGGAACTCAAGGCTTGCCCCGGAACATTGGGATTTAACATTCGTCATTTGTTCTTCTGGTACATTCACCCAGGTGAGCACATGGTCCATGGACCATTTCGTTTCCTTGAGTGGTGAAGCTTGAGCGATAATTTTAGAGATTTCCGTGAACCGGTGTAGCAGTAAAAAGTGTCACCCTGTAAAAAGTGTCCACTTCTATTGTTGAATGACGGATTAAGCGGCACGGGTATAGAAACCAATTGCCAGGGATTAGAATGTAACAATAGGGATCTTTTGTTCCCAGGACACTTTTTCCTAGGACATTCTTTCCCTTCACACCGGCATCGAAGTCTTAGGAGGTCACGCTGGGGAATCAGTACTGCGCGAAACCGTGCAATCGCCGTATTCCGAGTCCGCGTTTTCCAAACCTCCGTGTCAAAATGGCTGACTCGGAAGAAAATGAACAGGACAGGCTACAAAAATCGAACACAGGAGAGAGAAATGTCATCGAATCTGAGTAAGTAAGGCGTACAGTCGGATCTCAGTGGTCTACTGCTGCTCTCTGAGAAATTTGGTGTTGTCACTCATTTTCGTTAACGAGTTTGAGCTGTAAAACCAGCGCGGTGTCATTGCTGAAAAAATGGCACCGGCGTCGACCGTAGGCCTAGTCGAGACCACGGTCTTATCATGCAAGAACTTTTGTACCACGTGTACCGTAGGCCTAACATGCTGTAGACTTGTTACTGTTGTAATACTCATAGGCTGCATCATCATGATATATAGCTACGGGATGTAGGTAGGCCTACACGCCACACGGTCATGACGTGGACGGGGGACGCCGGTGCAATTTTTTCAGCAATGACACCGCGCCGGTTTTACAGCTCAAACTCGCTAACGAAAATGAGTTACAACACCAAATTTCTCGGAGAGCAGCAGTAGACCACTGAGATCCGACTGTACGCCTTACTTACTCAGATTCGATGACATTTCTCTCTCCTGTGTTCGATTTTTGTAGCCTGTCCTGTTCATTTTCTTCCGAGTCAGCCATTTTGACACGGAGGTTTGGAAACGCGGACTCGGAATACGGCGATCGCACGGCTTCGCGCAGTACTGATTCCCCAGTGTGGAGGTACTTCCAAAATCCCAAACTATAAAATGTCGAAGGATTTGTGCGATGGAGTGTCGAAGCAAACTCACGCCGGAAACTTGATCGTAGTCATGGTAGTACCGTCAGGCTTGTCTGTGGCGAGTCTTCTTGATGAGGCCAACCTCGTCCCCAGGGGTATAGTTCGCTCAGACAACCTCGGACCACTCGCTCACTAACCCCTGGAATCAGCTTCGGTTAATAATCCAGGAATCTTAGACTAAGTATAGGTGGCAGCACGAGTCAAAATAATCAATTTGAAATACTTACTTGTGCTTTTTAAAATTCTTTTTACAAACAATCATCAAACCTGGATAACCTTCTGGTTTGATCCAAAATATTTTGAAAATTTCTTTGGGTATATTCTTGGATATATTCGACGGTTTCCCGTCAACCAATCACGTGCGTTAAATCCAATGCTGATGCCAGGGGTTAGTGACGCGACCGCCATATTGTCAGAAAGCGAACGACCCCTGGGAACGAGGTTGTGATGAGGCATGTTCATCAATAGGAGCTGTCAGTGAGTTCACCAATAGGTGTCACTACGGCCCAATCCAATGTACAAAGCGGATCATTCATTCTTGATTGAGCACCAAGTTTCTTTTGCATTGGTCCGGTCATCCTCCCACAGCAGCGGTTTTTACCTCGCTCCTCTTCATCCACTCACACAAACCCCTGCTGAAATAGGACATCCAGTGAATCAGGTGCGGCTGTTACATATTCCAGTTGCACTCCCTGTATTGTCAGGATAACTTGGAGAATTACGAATTTCGTGGTTTCACCCCGTCTGACCTTAAAGATCACGGGTATTTTCGCATAGGGTATTTTGAATAGGGCATGTGAAGCCAAACAATGCACCTGCGTGCACGCAAAGTTGCAAGGGCTGGTGAATATGGCCCCAGGGTTGTCTATTGTATCTATTTTTATGTTTGTTTTTTGTTAACTGTTAGAATAATGTTAACTGTTAGAATAAACAGTTCTTTTTAGTATAAGAATCACATCTGCGGTTTTTTCCTTGATCAGTAACCCACCCACAATGTTTAATCATGTTTCACCGTTTTGCCCCAATGGTTGGGGACACTTTTCCTCATAGGCTGACAGGCACGTTTTTTCTCTTGGTCATCAACAGTATATGGTTAATCTTGGCACTATATTTCAAGGGTCATTACATTTATTAATGAAAAAACATTTCAAAACACGTTGACCCAAGCTCATTCAGTTCATCTTGACGGCAAAAAACTGATTTGAAAGCTTAAGGGGCCATTTTAACCCACTCTCCCCTACTTGTCACTGATTAAGCAAGGGGGAGGGGTAGAAAACTGGTACATATACTTATTCCGAGAGGTGTATAACTGTAGAAAATCTCATTTGGATCGGAAAAGGCACCAGTTAATTAGTCGTAATATTGATGTTGCGGTCTCACCGTACTAAAGGCCAGCGTAGCTAAAACACATTTTGTTCTTGAAGGGTTACTTCATGACGTTCTGCAAGGTTGGCAGTTTTCAGCGTTAGCACGCAAGGTTTTTAATTGATTGTGACGCACGTCCTTCTGAAATAATCATCTCCTTTTGGATCCACGATTGGATGTCTTAGTTTGTAAGTCAATATCGTGTCAAGCTACATCGCGGAAAGTTTCCATTTGTTGCCATTTGCATAATATTCTTTTTAAAATAGCCCTTACGTCTGCTCGATACCTTCGCCCACCTCCAATACAATATAAGTAAAAATTTGCCCCATAATTCCAATCCCAAACACATAACAAAAGATAGAACTGCGTGTTTTGCCTCAACCGTCAATATGGCTGACTCATGCACCGGTCAATGAGAAGTCTGAACCCCCCCCCCCCGTTCAGACATTCGACACTTATTCGACACTTGAAGGGAAACTGTTCGCCAGGAACTCGACACTAGTTCACCCAGAACCACCAGCACTTTCGCCAGGAATTCGACACTGCTTTTTTCTTCAACCCCCAGGACCTAACCTTTTTTTCGACATCAGTTTGTTGAGGACGCCAGGAATTCGACACACATTGGGGGNTTCGATCCCCAGATTCGAAACAGCGGCTGGGTGACCGAGACTATTGTGTACCAGTTCAAACCCATGCGTATGTTCTCGCGTGGTCTGCGTGATCAGTGCTGCCTATTACGGCTGCCACCCGAGCAAAGATCTCATCAAAATTTTGCCGCACACGAGCCGGTGTTCTCGCGGTCGAATGTGGCGTACTGTGGCTTCTGTTATTGTTTCCCACACTTCCAGTGTCTGTAAACTTCTCTACCAAGCGTTTGGTCGTATTCCGATGGGAATTTTTCCTCCCTGGGAATTCAGGTCGAAATTGCCTCTGAACAAGAGCTGACGTTGTAGAAAAGTACAGTATGTTCCACAATTTGTATCCTCTCCTGCACTGAAAACCACAGTTCAATGTCCATCTTGCTATGAGATGAAACTTTGAGGCACACTCTGCAACTCACTTGGAAAAGGAAAGAAAATACAAGTTACTAAAAAAACGTTTTTTGTGGCCTACCCTGACATGTTGAAAGATATTGTCTTCTGTTTGGTTAGTGCTTGCGATTTGCATGGCCGATCTAAGCCACACTATTATCACATGAAATGGTTTAACTGTTTCGCTACCGTATTAAGTTGAAAAGTGTACATTTCGTAACATGAATTTCTGATGTGTCTGCAAAAACGCGCCTGGCTCCCACTAAACCGCTCCTCTGTAAATACTTTTCTCTCTGTACTTTATTTGTTCTCTGCTAGTCTGTTCTTTATTTTTCCCTGCCTTATCTTATTTCATTATGTTCAGCACACCATCTGTGTGCTGAACATATTGGTTTCACTCAGCCTCTTTCTTTCTTTCTTTCTTTCCTTCNGCTAGTCTGTTCTTTATTTTTCCCTGCCTTATCTTATTTCATTTTTCTATTGCATGTACTTGTATCTGTATTTCTCTGTCTGTATTACTCTGTCTTAGTGTGAAATTAACTTTCACGAAATAAATAAATCAATAAAATAAATAAACAAGCCTGGCGGCGTAAATGGTTCACGTGGAAAGAGTTTGAAATAAAGAATCTTCGCACAAACACACAAAACTGCCTTCGATGCAAGAGCACGAAGTGCTCAACCTGATACACTAAACAGTCCAATGAACACAAGTTGTCACAGCCTGCGCAAAGAGCATTCAATTCAGGCCAACATACCGACTGAAAAAAGTAAACAACTCAACCCTCCCTCTCCATCATGATCAAACAAAATAAGCCCAACTCAGTACTCGCACAAAAAGGGTGAGGGTGAGTGATAAATCCACGGCTCGTCGTAATAAACAAATGAAAACAAGTTCATGAACACCCCATCTTGCACCATGGCTAAAGATAGAGACTGACCTCAAACCACTTCTAAATATAAATCCACTTCTAAATACAATGGGGTTCAGACATCTCATTGACCGGTGCATCATATCGTACTGATTTTTCACCGCCGACGTTGAAAAAGCCAACTCGTACATCCGGAACGGAAGGGAAGTGACGACATAGACAGCGCTCACAACTATCAACATCCGGGTCAAATGTCGCGTACCTGTTTCGTTGTTATCCTCATTGCTCTCGGCGACTCCCATATCTTTTCTTTCCTTTGCAGCTATTCGCAGGGTCACAATGATCCAAATGTTGCAAACGACGATAATTGAAAAAGGGACGATGCTGCCACATATCAGGTGTGCAAAAGAAATAACAGTCTCCAACCAGGGATAGTCGGGGATGCTCGGAGCTAATGTGTATTCTTCTAAAACAGGTAAAAGACCATTACATTCATTTTGGTTCCCAAAGCCACCGCTAGGGCTCGAAGCAACCTCGCCGCAGGATCTAACTCGAAATTGCTTCTGCTTTTGCCTTGGGACGAGGTCATTTTCGGCTTCGGTCGTTAGACCCTGGATTCACTTCCAAGATTCTTGGCACCTCGTCCCCAACGCTTATTTCAACCTCGGTTACAGTAAATGATTGTAAAAATATATTTTCATTAAACTGTATTATGAACATTTATGTCTATCATCAGAAAGAATAATGTTTGCTATGATATGAAAAATAAAATAAAATAAAACCATATTTTAATCCATTTTCCTGGGTATTTCAAATTTCAAATTGGGTATGACGTCACGCCGATAGCCAATCACAGCCGAGGTATTCGGTTCTGAAGCCAGGGCTTAACAAGCCAACGTTAAGCCCTGGGAACGAGGTTGAGGCAACTAAAAACCATTCAAATGCACGCAGATTCGAACAGTCTTGTGTACACTCTCGAACACTGGGGTATACGGTGTACATCGGTCGTGTGTGTATGTATGGCATCGGCCAATCAGAATCATCCAGCGGCCCGGTGCTTCCCCATAAAATTGAAATGCATTACCTTCTAACAGATCCACTTCCGAAAAGAACGTCATTGGAATGGCAACTGTGCTATGTAGGAACGACCTATGCATTTTAAATTAAAGCCATACGTCTTACGTGATAGGGATCGACGATACGGAGCCTTGCTGAAACTCCCTCAGCGACCTATCGGCCCGTATCACCCCATTTGTGCAACGCTGAGCGTGTTCTGTTGATAAATGTATAATGCTTTAAGGGTTATGTAAAGTGACTCGAAATATCGAATTTTTGACGCGAAAAATCTGACCAACTGCACAAAAAATTTGGAAAACAAGGCTCGGGGGCCCTAGGGAGCCGTCATAAGAAGGTGCCCCGAGCCTTATTTGCACCATTTAGTGCGCAGTTAGTCAGATTTTCTGCGTCAAAAATTCGAGATTTCGAGTCACTTTTCATAACCCTTAAATATACATGTATTATTTTTACAGGAAAAATCATTCAAGAG
>NMRB01001776.1:81632-103212 GCA_002633025.1 Notospermus geniculatus | reverse complement strand
TGGTGAATGTGACCAGCTAGGCCTAGCCTAGGCCTAAGCATTCATTCAAGTGACACGTGACACAGAAATTCTCGACAAAACAAACAGAATATCGAATGGCCTAGCCGATATGAACAAACAATCCATTCAGGATACATTGCTTTTTAGGCCTAATTCACATTCACCCCAACTGAACCCAGTGCATTCACATCCTGTTCACCGAAGATCATATTAACCAAGGACCGGCACGGCATTGAATTTTTTTTACCACAAGTTCATCATACATGATGCCATCTATATGCAATAGCACCAACACCTTTCTATCATTCATGCCATTCTACGTGGCCGGCTGGTTACTGCGACCAGATACCCAATAGTCATTGATGTACAGGTACGAGGTTACATGTGGTGGTCTGCAGACACATATTGCCTTCAGCTTGTGCTCATATCTCGGCTGACATATATCCTCTAAATATCAACTTATTCGCCTTGGCTTGATATTGTATTACGAATAAGCCATTCAGTGCACATTTAAAAGGCATCATCTAATATTTTCAGCTACGAAAAACTCAGAAAAAAAACAAAAAAAACTCGCCAATTCGCCAACTCGCCACTCGCCAATTCGCCACCTTTTGTCGTAACCCCAAAAATTTTTGGTCCTGTTTCGAGTCCTTCCTAGGGCCTATCACTCCACCGGCTTTCATGACCCTGGGCCTTGCGGTTGCGAAACGTGCCAGTTTCACGGACGCCAGACAGACGGACGCCACTCAGTATACATATGAATAGCTCCGCTGACCTTTGGTCAGCTGAGCTAAAAATGTATTCTCACTACCGGTATATAGATCCTCACTACAATTCACACTACAAGTATATACACAGCAACTCAACTTTACAGTATACAGTGGCAGTCCGGAGAGGCCTCTGCCCAATCAACTCATTCCTCAAAACTATGTACTAGTCATTGGGAAACTATGGGCAACACCCATCAGACTTTTAGATGTAAAATCTACTGGCAACAATAAACATTATTTGTAATCTGTAATTTGCCAACATGGACACAATCACAGACAATAAAACACTCACATACATTCACAATAAGGGATTCTGATTTCCCCCAGGTCACTGATTAACGCCTTTCACAAATGCATTGGCCTACTTGGCCACTGCTATGATTAAAAATCTAAAAAAAATTATTACTGATTCCCAGTTTTTGTAAAATGACGGAATCGAAAATTGGCCGACAAAGAAAGTTTGAGGCCGTGAAATATGGTGAGTTTTATGGACTCAACCCTTTGTAAATGACATACTTCATCATCTGACTTGCATCGCAATACGAGCATGGCGACGCATTCAGTCTGAATTTCGTAGCAAACGCCATTTGGGAGCTCAAAATTCTCAAATTCAAAATGGCGATCTGTTTGAAAAGACGTTCTCCATTTGCTTTGTCTCAGCCTTTGTCTTCCGCAATCGTTGCGCAGAATGGACGTGTATTCTTGTTTTGTATGATTGTGTAAAAAATATGTGGTAAAATCCGGAAACATCTAAGCGCGATCCAATGGAATGCGGAAGTTAGGTAATACATGTATGTAGCATTTTTCACGGGCCTTTAATCACACGCAACTCTTGAATAACAGATCGACAACGCGATCAGACAAACAGACTTTAGTGGTCCCCAATAGTGTGCAACGGATCGTCACCGTTACGCAGGTCGAATGCATAATAATTGGAAACCGCAAATTCTTGTATCATTTCCTGACTTCCGCATTCCATTGGGTCGTACTTAGATGTAGATTTCGAATTAGGTAATTTTCCATGCCGCTTATTGGTTGGCAAAGTCAGGACGATTTTTGTTTGGCATTTCACACATGTGTGTATAAGCGACATGTCTGTTCATGAATTTGTCAGCCAGGGAAACGTCAGAGAAATTCCACTCCTGCTAGATGAAAGACCTTCTTCCACATATTGCAGTTCAAAACAAGACTGGCTTCCCCTTCCCCGTGAAAGTAGTAGCGTCCATCATCAAGTTCAAAATTCACAACTTGAAAGGTACTGTCCGTTGTGAATTGTTCTTCTCCATAAGCATTTCGTTCAGCTTCGTACGAAATTTCTTCACGAAACTCGTCCTTGTCATCCACAACTATGATAGTATAAATGTACGGACGTAAATCACAACTGTAATTTGCCTTAGACTTTCGGTCCGCGAAAAAGCGACGCTTTTTGCTAGGCATTTCGAGTGTGGAGGCCACATGTTTGTCCATGAAGGTTTTTGCCACCTTGTAACCTGAAATCAAGTCGTAATAGACGAAAATGAAAAAAAATAAACTGATACAGTGGAACCTGCCTACACTGAACACTCACAGGACCAGCTCAAAGTGTTCAATGTACACAGGTGTTCAATGTACCAAGGTCCCCCAAAAGTGGGCTTAGTTTTGCCGGGACCGAGAAATAGGGCCGTATGCACAGGGCACACTTTCATTAAAGTCTGACTTTTTTCAATGCTTCAAGCATAGAGAAAGTTTAACTTTAAAGCTGCAGTTTAGGCTAAAGTGCGACCCGTGAATACGGCCCATTGTGTTCAAAGTAGGAGGTGTTCAATGGTCCAGGTTCCACTGTACATTATTCAATGGGTTGATTTTTACGGCGCCCGGGAAGGGACATGAAAATTATCACTATTCTGCTTTTGTCTCCTATATAGTTGAATTATTATGCCGTAGTCTACTTTTATGTCGTATAGTCGACATTTTATGTCGTGTATAGTCGACTTATTAGGGAGTTTAAGAAATCAAACGATAAACGTTACCTTACGACAACGTATATTTTTACTGAAAATGCAATGTGCATTTGGTGAATTCGGATTATGAAAAATAACTTTGTCGCAAAGTTAATGTTTAATAGGGAGGTTTCGCAAGCGCCCGGTTAGGCCCTACGAAGTCGTTTGTGTGGGTATACCCAAACAATAGATAAACGTCGTCGTATGGCCCAACCGGGCGCTTGCGAAACCTTCCTATTGTTTGATTGCTTAAACTTCGTTTTATCTCGTATGTATACACGACTTTTATCTTGTATGTATACGATTTTTCTCTCCACACGACTTTTTATCTTGTATACACTTTGTTTGCCTTATACAGTGGTGTGCATTAATATTCGAACAGTGGTAATTCAGCTTTTCATTAAAGGCTGGAAGTGGTAGACCACGGACTTCAGTCGTGTGCAGTTTCTGATGAAAATTGAGGTCACGCTGATCATCTGTTCAGTTAAAAAAGGTCGGTGGAATTACAAATAACTTTCGGCACTGCATTTTTTGGCAACTAATTCTAAAAGTGCTGCTGTTCCTGTGTCTTTCTACGTTTGAAGCTGATATTTTCATGAACGGTGTTTCATATCAGTGGCATTACGAATATAAGAATCGTCGCTTTGATACTTTATGAATAACCCTAAAATGAAAAGTGTTATCGTTTTTTCTGGGCCACCCGATATAAACCGCATAAAAGTCAGCTATGTACATGTATACTAGTAAATGACATCGCAGCAATTGCATAATGTTCCTAATGGGTAGAGGGCCTAACATAGTACGTTGTAAAGCCATACGAACCTTTAAAACGTGGCTGACGACTCGGACTTTTCTGTCTGTGCTCCGGTGGGGGCTCGGGTTTCCTGGGAACGGAAGGCTGCACTAGGACCTCTTCAAGTTCATTGAAGGGACGATACCTGGGCAGTTTCTCTGCTGTTTAAAGAAAGCAGATGACAGAATATTGGTGACAACAATAGGATCGTGGCTCCAAGAATTTCTAAAATAATATCCAGGTATATGTTCTACCATAAAGGAATCAACCATAAAGGTTCAACTTACAAATTTAGCATTTTATGAATGTGGACAGTATCCCTTTAACCTCAACAGATTTGCATTCTGACTCTTCCATATGATAGGAGAGACCCTTCTGCATGTTTACTGCAAATTTTGTTGAACTCCGACTAGTTGATCTTATGATACAAAAGGACTGAATTAACGAGAACCCCACGAACGATGTGAGCACAGGGTCATCTGTGTAGATTTGAATAGGCTAACGTACATTTGCACGTGGAACACAGTTGTGCTGAAAACAGCTCTGTTATCCTCAGAAATGGAATTCAAACCATCAAGTTGACAGGTTCATGTACCCCTTCACCACAAAAAGAGTCGAAGCGCCTGCCTATTACGTAAAGCCAAAATTCAGGCAGTGAGAGACATCTGGTGGCAACACATGAAGTGTATCCCTCAGTTACTTCATCGTTCGCAGTTAAACCTTTATGGTTTTTTACCTACATTACATTTACATCCCTAAGGGCCGTATGCACGTGCCACACTTTCATTAAAGTCGGACTTTTCTCAATGCTTCAAGCATAGAGAAAGTCTAACTTAAGCTGTACTTTAGGCTAAAGTGCGCCCCTTAGGCTCCACCGACCCATTTGACCCTGTGAAACGCATTTCAGAGGGGTCTAGATAAGAGATCTAAGATGTTGACTTTGCGTAATCCTATTGTTTTCCTTCTCTGCCTAATTTATAACAAAATGAAAAATAGGCTGTTGCCTTGCCGGAAAGTTATGCAGTTGAACAGAGAATTCTTTGTTATATTAAACAATTGCTTTAAATTTTCAAATCCGATGAAAATTAACGATTTCACAATGCCAAATTTGTAGCATGTTTGGGCCATAAACCATTACACATTCCCCCTTGCCTTGATACACATGATTGCTTAAAGACAATGTACCAAAATCATTGTTTATTTACATTTTGTTTGTTTATGTCTCGTCTTTCTTTGTCTTATAAGTAATTTATTGGTGGCATGCCCCTCTAGAAATTCTGTTGATACCGAAACTATTCAATTCGGTGGGTTGGCATGTCCCAAAAATCCAAAATAACATAATGTAAATATCCATGTTTACAAACATTGAATGTAAACAATGCAGTCGTGATACATTATCTTTAATCTGTAGAGGAATGGAATGGCTCACTTATAACGAGAGGGGTGCAAGGTGCAATTAGGTCAGTGGCTCAGATTTACCAGGTGATGTAAGATTATGTAAAATTACTCAAAGTGGGAGGGTGTATTTCTGCAGCATACTGGGATTTCTTCCGATCAATTTTCTAGAGCCCACAATACATTTTGGCCGGCCCGCCGGGGCGCTTTTCTGATGTCTCATTCGCTGCGGTGTAGTACGGTTGAAGGTCACTTGGTGGCATGTTTCGTAACTGCCTGGGCTTTGGACCTAAAATTTCGTATAAACACGTATACAGCCCTATGTCAGTTGACCTATGACACCAAGTGTCGGTCCAATTTGATTCTTAGCTTGGCCACCAGGTGTCAAAAATGAAAACTCAAATTCAATAACTCCTAAACTAACGTCTATGGCAAGCGGATTGTCCAGTTATTCAAAAGCCTATATTTTTGCAATAAAACTTTTTTGACAAAAACTAAGTTTTTCTCCTTAAAAAACTGGTTTTTGCCTAAAATCAACTTTTATGGAAGAAAACTTAGTTTTTTCCTTCATAAAATACGGTATAGGTTTTTATAAAAAAACTTAGTTTTTGTCAAAAATCTATATTTTATGACAAAAAGCCTGGTTTTATACCACACAACCCCCATTTTATCGACATTTTATTTATGACATTTTATTAAACTCCTTTTCTTTCAGCCTATTAAATTTTCTACTAATTACATACACTCTTGGTCTAGGTCTAGCAACCAATTTCTGGGGCTTGGCCTCTATTCATTCCTTAATTGCTGACACCTCCTGTTTGTACAGGGTATTTCAGATCTACATTTGGTATTCAGCTCAGTCTCTTCTGAAATCTAGTGTGGAAAAGTTCCAGCCTGAAGAAATTTGCAAATATTCTGGGAATTGACTTTTTATACATTATCATATTGTGTGTCGATTTTTGTGCTCGCCTTCTCTTTGCATTTTATCGACAAAATGTAGTTTTCTACACTGAAATGTCCAGTTATTCCATAAAACTAAGTTTGTCAGTCAAAAAACGAAGTTTTTTAATAAAACCAAGTTTTATGCCATAAAAAGTAGGTTTTTGATAAAAACCTAGTTTTTATGGAAACCTACCGTTTTATACCTCGACCCCACTGACCAAGATGATTTCGCTGGGACGAGGTTGCGAAATACCCGTCCGCAGTAGTGCTGTGCGTGCAACCATACACATCATGACCCATGGACGACGTCAGGTTTTCTATCCTCGTCCCAATATGACAAAGAATCGTGTACGTGGAACGAGGTAGAAAATATAAGTTTCGTGATAAAAACTAGGTTTTATTGCAAAAATATAAGTTTATGACAAAAAGTAGTTTTTTGGGGAGAAAATATTAGTTTTTGTCAAAAACACAATATTTTATCCACAAAAACTAAGTTTTATGAGCAAAAAACTAGGTTTTAGTGCAAAAATGTTGTTTTTTTTTAATAACTGGACCATCCGCTTGCCATAAACGTCCGGCGGATCGTCTCCAAATTTTCATCGTCGGTGCATCTAATGAGGATACATGACATGTAACGGGCTTTGGATTTGACCTACTTTTCAAAGCCACAGTGATCAAAGTTCAACATTTTGTCTTTTGGTGGCAAGTTTCGTGGCTATTTGACCTGATATCTTCTGACTTGGTGTGATCAGGTGTCTGGGTACCCTTTGTACCTGGAACTCAAGGCTTGCCTGGGAACATTTCGATTTTCTTCTGGTACATTCACCCAGGTGAGCACATCGTCCATTGACTATTTCATTAGCTCACCTCTGTGAGGTGAGCTTCTCCCATGGTGTGTCGTCCGCCGTCCGTCGTCGTCTGTCGTCGTCCGTCGTCTGTCGTCGGCCGTCGTCTGTCGTCGTCCGTCGTCGTTAACAGGGGTGGCACATTTCTAACCCGCTTGGGTTACAAACTTGAAATTTGGTGTACAGGTACCCTATGGTAAAAACTATCTCTGGACCGAAACTTAGCGCTGCTGCTTGTACACTCTGGCCTGTAGGGGGCGCTTCGTGAAAACCTTCTTTCGGCCATATCGCCTGAACGCTGTTAGCTAGAACCACGAAACTTTTATGGTGGGTTCCTCTGATGAGACTACATCACATAAATTCCGGGTTTTTGATTTGACCTACTTTTCAAGGTCACAGAGGTCAAAGTTCAAAATTCACTGTTTGGTGGCACATTTCATGGCTATGTGACATAGAGTGTTGTGATTTGGTGTGGAGATATATCTAGGCACCCTGCACAAGTGCACCAAATTTCAACCCGATCGGACTTCAAATATGGCCGCCAAGAAGCCATCTTGAAAAATGGACTTTGACCCACATTTTATAAATAGGAGTATGTAGGATGTTATAACCTTGTCAAAATATGTCTCTAGGTACCATATAAATATATAGTAAATTTCAGTCAGATTCGGAGATTCGACGTCAAATATGGCCGCCAGGGAGCCATCTTGAAAAATGGACTTCGACCAACACCTCATAAATAGTGGTAGCTAGGATGCTTTAACCATGCCTTAATATGTGTCTTGGTACCGTCTACTTATATGCCAAATTTCGGTTCGATTAGACTTCAACATGGCTGCCAGGCAGCCATCTTGAAAAATTGACTTTGGCCATATCTCATCAGTACCGGTAGTAAATGTTACGATGTTTCAATGTTGTCTAAATATCTATGCAAGTACCCCTGTACATTCCTGCTAAAATTTCAGTCCCAAGGAATGTCACGTGTGGCCACCAGGTGGCCATCTTGAAAAATAGAATTTTTGACATCTGTGACCTAGACAGGAAAGCAGTTTGTTCACAAATACCACTTGTATTCAGTAATTGTACTCTTCTGGGTGCTATCACCTGAGTTTATGTCATTGACTGATAATACTGATCAGATCATAAAAATACTTCTTGGTGTGTTCAGCTTTATCTTATCTGTACTGATCCTTCAACATTGACCATGAGAGTCACAGTTTCACACTTAACCACGGAGACTTATCACAGAGGTGTGCACAATGGCCCTGGCCATTTCATTTTAATAGTACGACCGATTCTGCATTTGTGGTACTACACTATTGTACCGAACATTGTTCCAAACTCAAGGATTCGTATCACCTCTTTATCTTATCATTACCTTTATTTTGGTGCTAAGCAGTGTTATAGTATTCGGTTGAACATTTCAGGGGACACTGAATTTTGAAAAGTGGGACATTTTTTAATAACCCGATATCTACCAAGTTTTAGTTCAATAGCCCCAGCAGTTATGAAATGTGCCACCAAAAGGCAAAGTTCTGAACTGACCGCTGTGACCTTGAAAAGTGGGCAAGATCAAAAACCCGTTATATTATCCTCATTAGATACACCTATGATAAAAATTTGGAGATGATCCAGTCATTAGTTCAGGAGTTATTGCACTTTTTGTGTTTTGGGTTTTGGCCACCTGCTGACAAAGACAAGAACCGAAGCGGATCGAAACTTGGTGTCATAGGTAATATGACCTAGGGGTATATGGTTACAGGATAACTCGCCCCCGGAAAATTCGCCCCCTAGGATAATTCGCCCCTGGGATAATTCGCCCCCGACCTGTTTTTTGCTGATTCATGAGTTTCAGTAAAACTATTAGGCCTACTTGTGCATATTATTACATGTACAGTTAAGCCCGAATTTATTCATACCCCATGAAAAATGACAGGAAAAATATTTAGGAAATAGACATTAGCTGAACTGGCACGCCTCAGGTTTCATTGAATGACTTTTAATCGGAATGTACAGAGATTTTAAAAATATTGACAAAATATCACAGAAATATCACAATTTCAAAATATCACGAAAAACTTAACTTTTTAAAATTTCAAATATTTGATTCAAAATCGATATCATACCATCCCATGACCAATTGTAACAATTGCAGTGAAGAAAGTTTTCGAAAATCTCACTTCGATTTTGTGAAATTGCAAAATATCAATTGAATTTTCACATTTGATATTTTGATAATTTCAAGAATTTTGAAAAAAATCGAATGCCATCAGGCCCACATAGTCCAATGAAAAAATATTCCATGTAATTTTCTGACTTGTTCAATGATATGAGAGAGTAATTTGAATAAATGGCAAAAAATTAAGAAAAAGGCATCAAAATCATGCAGTTTTTCAAAATTATGCTGCAAAAACGAAGATGCATAAAGCATCTTTAGTGTAAAACTTCGCTTATCTTTTTTCTCGGGGGCAAGTTATCCTAGGGGCGAATTATCCTAGGGGCGAATTATCCGGGGTCGAATTATCCGGGGGCAAGTTATCCGGGGGCAAATTATCCGGGTATTATCCGGGGGCGAATTATCCTAGAGCCGGGGTATATATGTACCAAGTTTAAGATCAATAGCGCCAGCAGTTACGAAACGTGCCCTGCTAACGGACGACGACGACGACGACGACGGACGACCGGCGCGGCACAATCGGAAGAGCTCACCATGTAGGTGAGCTGAACGAGAATGACCAAATCCTAAGTTGAAGATATCGCACGCTGTCATTCTTCGCCAGGCTCGGGAGTGGGACAAGTAAGTGGACAGGACATTACTGTTTCTGACCATACCCCCACCCCTATTATCTTCAACTTAGGATTTAGTCATTTTTTCCGAGTTCATGAATGGGACAGGTAAGTGTGAGTTTAGAGTACCTACCTTTTCCCGCAGGGCTGCAGCAACATTCGATAATAATACACAAGATGACACAGATGACCATGAAACCAAAGTAGCCGCCAACAATTACGATGGTCCAGTACTGCAGAGCAGCGTCCATTTTCACGGTCCGACTGGAAAAGAAGAAGAATTCTGGTTGGTTCGCTCACAAAAGGTATTAACGCTTTCGCGTCCGGGTTCATTTGAAAAGTGCGTACATTGTGTCACATGGATTTCTCGTGTGTTTACAAAAACGCGCCTAGCTCCCGAACTTGCAACCAACACAGGTGACAAGGCACGAGGCAACTAAATGGGCCACGACCTCATGCAGGTCTGCTTGTTCTAAAATGTCTGTGAGAGAAATAGCCAAAGATACAAGTTGTGAGGAAAAATAGTCAAATTCTGCCAACGTTTTTGTCAGGTTACGAATCTTATAGACCAAGAGCCAGGGGGTGTTTAATTGCGTAAAGTGACAGGATGTTTCATTGGTATTTCTGAAAAGGGTATCCCATGGGGAGTTTGAAACAGCACTGCTTGCCGGTCACAGCCGGGGCTTTAACCCGGAATTAACCCTTTTCCATTTTTTTCACTGGCGTCAAAATTATGGGGTAGGGCAACTTAAAAATTGAATAACTCCATTAATTTATGGAGTAGAAACGAGATCTATGCCTTAAAATGTTCACTAGGATGGGCTCTTTCCTTCGCAATATCAGTTATGCAAATTGGTCCTTTTTCCAGGTCACTAGAGGTCAAAATGTCACGCAAAACCTAGTTTCGTCCAAATTTCTTTTTGACCTATGTTTCATAAGGAAATTAACCAGTAACATAAAAAAATCACATATCTTCTACCAGATTAGACATCAGGGCAGTTTTTAAAAGTAGTTGTTAGCAATTTGGCTCATTAGCTCACCTGGGGCGAGCTATTGTCGTGGGTCAGCGTCCGTCGTCCGTCGTCGTCCGTCGTCGTCGTCGTCTGTCGTCGTCCGTTAGCAGGGCACGTTTTGTAACCGCTGGTGCTATTGATCTGAAACTTGGTACATATATACCCCTAGGTCAGATGACCTACGACACCAAGTTTCGGTCCGATTTGACTCTTAGCTTGGCCACCAGGTGGCGGAAACCAAAAACACAAAAAGTGCAATAACTCATGAACTAATGACTGGATCCTCTCCAAATTTTTATCATTGATGCTTCTAATGAGGATGCATGATGTAAGTAAGGGGTTTTTGATTTGACTGACTTTTCAAGGTCACAGAGGTCAAAGTTCAAAATTTAGTCATTTGGTGGCGTGTTTCGGGAACTGCTTGGGCCATTGACTTGAAACTTTGTACATATACGTCCCTATGTCAGGTGACCTATGACACCACTTTTCAGTCCGATTCGATTCTTCGGTTGGCCACCAGGTGGCCAAAACCAAAGTTCAGAGTCCAGTAACTCCTGGGCCCGTATGCATAAAGGAGGAGGTAACTATACTCTGGTTTAGCCTATTCTAATAATTGTTATTCCTCTCTCCCCGGGTTAGAAAATTCGGTATGCATAAAACAAAGTTTAACAATTCTGTGTATAACTACACTAGGTATAAGCTTATTTCACAGCGTAGTGTTATTCCACGGTATTTGAGTGCAAAGCCTGCAGGAAATCTAATATTAGGTGATTTGGACCCTTTATGCAAATTAAGTCACAATAGAGTTATACCTGCCAAACAGTCAACATGTGCTCCCAAGGAAGCTGACAGAGAAAACAGCTTATTCCACGGTTTAATGTTACTCCATGGTATTGGAGTCCATTCTCGCAATCAGACTGGTCTCATAAAATACAATGCATGTCATGTTGGTGATGCTTAGGGCTCGGTTTTTCGAAAGTCCCACTGTCTCTATCATGGCGTTAGGTCTTCCTGGCGTTATCTCCTTCAAGCACTAATCCAAAATCATCGCCACGTTAGGGTTATAGTAGTTTTGAACAACCACGCCAATGGTTGCAATTATTTCAGTCATATGCAGTCAGCAGCCCTTCAACAGAATACAATTTGATGATGCACAGTGTTTCATTCTGTCTTAATCTACTCCTTAAACATACCCCTTGGTAGGTGTAAGTTACACCAGCAAATCTGGCATATTAACACCACAGAATAAGCTATTCCATCTTTATGCATTTGACCGCCTATTCCATGAATAGCGTTATACCACAGTTTTGCTTAAACCACCGTTATGCATACCGACGGTGGTACAACCATGAAGTTATACCTGGAATAAGCTATACCTCCCTTATTCCACCTTTATGCATACGGGCCCTGAACTGTAACTGGATTGTCTCCAAATATTTATCAGGAGCATAGTGTAATGAGGATAATACATGACCCTGGAACATTTTGATTTAACAATTGCCATTTGTTTTTCTGGCACTTGCACCCAGGTGAGCACATGGTCCATGGACCATTTCATTTTAGAGGGTAGTACCATGGTAGTACCGGTTCGCAAAGCCGCTGCTAGTCCAGTCAAGATATGGTTTAACCCAAAAAAATTGCTACAAAAGTTTTTTCACTTGATTCTCTTAGCATTAGGTGTAGTTTCTGACATATTAAAAGTCTATCAAAATCCGATCCCCGGAAAACTTTTTTGAAGATGGCGTCCAAAATGGCCGCCAAAACCTCCAAATGGCCGGAAGTCAGTAACTATTCACTCGAACTTGGTGTCTATCCCCAGGTTTTGGGGCTCAAGTAATTCTTCATGGCCATTTCGAATGGCATTGGACCATTTCATTACAGGAAAATGCAATATGGCGTCCAAGATGGCGACCAAAACTAACCACAGGTGAGTAATTCACACAAGTGTGGTGATCTTGGGACTCTACTCCTAGTTTTTTTGGTCTAGGAATTCATTCGCACCGCATAGAATGACTTCATGCCATTACATACTAGTTTGGAAAATCATCATATATGGCATCCAACATGGCCGCCAAACACACGACGAAATAGCCATGATGTTTGAGATTTTTCATCTGTTGTATTTTGGTAAGAAAACCAGTTAGAATCCAAGTTGAATTTGTGGAGGCATTCATTGTTAATTACCTTTGTGTATTTAAAATTTGATTTAGAATGCTGTTTTGATCGTCACTACCGTCATTGTCGTCCTGAACATCTTGGTTGCTTGGACTATCACAATACATTGTATTTTCCGTTTGACATGGCCCACATGCTGCAGAACAAGGCAGTCCATAACGTCTACAATTGCATCAGGAGGTCTTACATCCTGTTGAGCAGTTACAATGAACAACCTTCAAAATTTCTACAGGGGCTGCATTTGTGTCAGTCATGACCATGATAACTGCGATCAACTCGTGGCTTTCCTCCTTCCATCCCCAACCTGTAGCATTCATATCATTTCCCACACCCATCCACACCATGATCGGATAGTATAACACAGGCTATTGACGTTTGTGTCAGTGGAAGTTGGGGGAAACCTTTTCGGTGAGACAAACGCTTCAGTATTTGCACTTTCATGGTGAAAATGATATGCCGCAGCGTGGCTGGTGTGTCGTTGGTCTTGCCACCAAATAGGTTAACCATCAGCTCCCTGCCAAGTTCTGATAAGTCGTCAACAGTTTTTTTCCCGGACAACTGAATACACTAGCGCTGGACTTAATGATGGGATCACCTTTTACGAATTTCTGGCAAGCTGACTTTTTCCCAATGCCAAAAATCTGGAAGTTGAGTCACAGCCTGCATGAACGAAAAGTAACTCATTGCTCATTGTCACCAACTAAGAAAGTGGCAAGTGATAAAGCGTTTGTCTCACCCAAAAGGCTTCTCCCAACTTCCGCGGCCACAAACGTCAATAGCCTACGTGTTTACTATCAGATCGTGGTGTGGATGGGTGTAGCAAATGATATGAATGGTATAGATTGGGATGAAAGGAGGAAAGCTACGAGTTGATCCCAGTCATGACAGACAAAATGCAGCACCTGACGAACTTTTGAAGGTTGCTCATTGTAACTGCTCAACAGGATGTAAGACCTCCTGATTCAGGTGTAGACGTTATGGACTCCCATTGTTCTGCAGCGAGTTATGTGGGCCATGTCAAATGGAAAATTGTGATAATCCAAACAACCGAAATGTTGAGAACGACGGCGACGATAGTGACGATTAAAGCAGCATTCTAAATCAAATATGAATTCCTCCACAAATTCAACTTGGATTTTAACTGGTCCCATTACCAACAAAACACACAGTTGGATCAAACATCATCATGCTTGAGTGACGAGTTGAATGATTATTCAAGCAATGGCCGCAATATTGAATTTCATTCTGATGTAATTGCTCAATGTAATTTGCAGACCCCAGAGGCCGTATGCATAAAGGTGGAATAAGCCTATTCCGGGTGTAACGTAACGTTATAACATTAAGTTATACCTGGAATAAGCCAATTCCTCTTTTATGCATACGGCCCCTGAAGTATATTAGATCGACTCCAAGATCACCAAATTCCTGTAGGCCCTAAATAGTTTCTGACATATGGCTATTTGGCGGTGGATTTGGCGGCCATGTTGGACGCCGTATATGATTTTCCTAACTATGTAATGGCATGAAGTCATTCTATGTGGTGCGAATGAATTCCTAGACCCAAAAAAACTAGGAGTAGAGTCCCAAGATCACCCCATTTGTGTGAATATATTACTCGCCTGTGGTTACTTTGTAGTTTTGGCCGCCATCTTGGACGCCATATTGAATTTTCCTGTAATGAAATGGTCCAATGCCATTGAAAATGGCCATGAAGAATTCCTAGACCCCCAAACCTGGGGTAGACACCAAGATTACCAAGTTTGAGTGATTAGTTACTGACTTCCGGCCATTTGGAGGTTTTGGCGGCCATTTTGGACGCCATCTTGAAAAACCAGTTTTCCGGGGCTCGGATTTTGGCAGACTTTTAATATGTCAGAAACTACACCTAATGCTAACAGAATCAAGTGAAAAAAACTTTTGTAGCAATTTTGGGGGGGGGGGGTTAAACCATAATAGCGCGCAGCGCGGCGGCGAAGCGCTTTTATGGCAACACGTGCGAACGTAGGGGAAAAAAGTACCCAGAATTCATTGCAAATCTATACCATGAGTTTCAAAAAAATGTAACCGAGTTTCGTTGTTTGTGCATAGGCCCCCGGGAACCACGGGCGCCGTGGCGAAAACGAGAGGGAGGCGCACAAATAAATATATTTCTATTGACCGAGGGTTACCCCCGACAAATGTAACAAGTGAAGTAGTTTAAGTCGAATGACCAAGTCGGGAAAAGAAGTTTTTGCCGACGTGTTCGGTTTCCGGTTTTGGAAAAGTGACTGGCAACCATCTTGGAGTGTTGCAATCTGGGAGAATTTAGATCTCGTTTCGTGCGTGATCAGTTCACCCACGTGTTTTAGACCCAACGTTCATACTCAGCAACAACTTAAATAATTATTTGAAGCACGTCGTGAAAAGAATATGCGGAAATATTTCTGAAATGGGCCTGATCTCGCTTGATCTCCGCCCCTCTCGGCAAACGACATCGCCGCCATTTGCAATAACGCGTTGCTAAGCAAACGTCACCACGTCGCAAGACGCAACGTCATTGGTCAAGCATCCGTCCACGTCTCACTACACAGTTTTGATGAGAATGGCATGTGACGTCAGAATCTTTCCAGGTCTCACCACACAGTTTTGGCAGGCAGCGCCCCATGACTTTACCAGGACTTATTATCAAGCTAACAACTTGTTGGCTACATGAGGGCAAATGGTTTGGGAGACAGACTGCAGTCAGCGTACAAGTGTGGCCATAGCACTGAGACAGCCTTACTGAAGATCAAAGCTGACATGGATGATTCTCTCGACAGGGGGATGGGAGTGATTCTTATCCTTCTAGATATGTCGGCTGCGTTCGATACCATAGATCATGGTATCCTGCTAAAACGCCTTCAGCGCAGCCTTGGCATTGAGGGTAAAGCTCTGGAATGGTTTGAGTCGTACCTCTCCCTCAGGTCTCAGACGGTTGTCATTAATGGGCAGAATCCTCAGCCCAAGCCGCTCTTGTGCGGTGTCCCTCAGGGCTCAGTGCTTGGCCCACTACTTTTCTCCATTTATATTCAGCCACTGGGAGAAATAATTGAGGGTCACAATATGTCTCGGCATGGTTTTGCAGATGATATTCAGATATATGATAGTTTTGAAGTATCTCCACAGGGCCTCCGTAGTGCTATTGCGAGGACGGAGGCATGTGTTAGTGATGTGCGGAGGTGGCTAAACCCAAATCATCTGAAAGGCAATGACGATAAAACGGAATTTCTAGTCATTGCATCCAAACGCAAGATGTCAAAGTTGAAGCCACTTCCATCCATCAATATTGGCCCGTCAACTATAACTGCCTCTGCTCGAGTCCGAAATTTGGGCGCCATTTTCGGTGAAAACATGGACATGTCGGGCCAAGTGTCGAAGACAATCAAGAGCGTTTATCACCAAATTCGTAAAATATCTAACATTCGAAGGCACCTTGACAATGAGACCTGTGCCCGTGTGATAAACGCACTTGTTACCTCCAGGTTGGATTTTCAAAACAGTTTGCTGCTGGGTCTACCAGAGAGCGAAATTTCTCGGCTACAAAAAGCCCAAAATGCAGCAGCCAGACTTCTAACTAAAAGCAAGAAGCGGGAACACATTACCCCAATACTCAAGGAATTACATTGGTTGCCAATGAGATCACGCATCGAGTATAAGGTCATGTTACTGACACACCAGCTATTCACGGGGACCATAGTCCCACGTACCTTAAAGACCTCCTCAGTCTGCGGGTCCCGGGCCGTAGGCTTCGGTCGTCCGATTGGCTATTAGCCATACCACGTGCCAGGGGTGTTTTCGGAGACCGTTTGTGGGGTTGCGGGTCAAATACCCTCGCGCACCCGGCCCGTAGCACTCAAAACATCAACTTGGGGAATTCTGCTTGCTATTACAATCATGCACATCGACGATGTTTCATAAAATAACGAGAATCTTGACTTTATTCATCACAGCAATACAAAGTGGCAGCAGGTTTCGAACAGTATGGCTACCGCAACGACCACAACGATTCCGACCGTGCCGGGCATCCTCTGTCTCCACGGCAAACCCAAATTGTCCCCAACATCCCGGCCCCCAAATGCGACTAGTGGGAGCATTTCCAACACCATGACAACAGCCCAATATCGAACAGTCCAAACACTATCAACGAAAGTCACTCACTTTGGCATACCGATAATACTAAACGTAATCAACCATGTCAACTACTCGATCCACAAACAAATTAATATCGCAACATAGGCAAACCTCTCGCCAACAGATGCAACAAATATGAGAAACGTGAGAGAAGCCGGGGCAGAGCATGTCGTGCACCCCACAACTTGGAGGGATTATTCTGCCCTGTTCCCAAGTTGCTGCTAATCTCGGTACAAATAAAGACAACTATGGCCATGATGATAGTCCAAAATTGCAAATGCACACAAATCGCCAATGTCCACCGCGCAATACAAACTACATGAATGTCATTGCTACCGTATCCTAGTCCTTGGCACTTGTCGTTTCGAGTAGAGCCAGCTTCGTGACAGGACGAACCAAACGATTTCCACCACTTGTCTTCACCTCTACTGACCTGACAAGACCATCCTTGCCAGGGAAGACTTCGGTGACCGGAGCCAACTGCAGGATTTCAGAATCCAGGCCATGAACCTTGTGAACCACTTCTCCAGCACATCGCCTCCTGGCTTCACCGCGGTCGCGAATGACTTCGACCCTAGCTTCTTCAACTCTTTGTTGGCCCCAACATCCCTTTCTAGACTGGGAAACCGCTGGGGTGCCTCAGGCCACTGCGATTCATCACACCATGAAAACTCCGGCCCCCGTAACCATCTGGTATTAGCACATATTTCCGCTGCACGAAGGCCACGAGAAGCATCATCCACGGGGTTTTGCTGACTGTCCACGTAAAAACTCTCTTTCACAGCCAGAGTAGCCTCCTCAGAAATTTCACCGTCGTAATCTTCGGCAGTCATTCTCAAGGCATAGTTTGCTGCAGCGGGGCTCCATACACCTCCGAATAAATGCCTGGTCATGCGATACACCACCGGGTCTTTATCGAGATCTCCACCGGGGTTCCACAAAAATCTGAGCACGTCCCCATGCTCTGGAGTAACCTTGACGTTGTGGTGAGGCAGATACCAAGTTGCTCCCATGGGGCCATCATTACCACCTGGAACCAACTCGGCGAACCCCTTTTCTAGCAGCTTTGCCATCTCGGCCTTGTACTTCTCCAAAAGTCCACTATCTCCTCTCAGGCGCTTAGTAAGGCTCAGCAACCTGCCTTCCGCCATCTTACGATTATTCGGCAGCTTGGGTCTTCCATTCTTGAAGGGTATGTCCAGTACATAATGTCCATCCTCGACTGTCACAGATCGGTTCCATCGTTCAATCACCAGGCCATCTTCAATCGAAGGTCGAGCTACTCCTCCAGCGAGGTATTGACCAGTGTCAATCTCCCAAAACTTCCTCACTTGCTCATTCAGAGTATCGTCAGCCTGAGGAGCTGCAGTAACATAGTGGCATATGGCATTGCCACCCTCAGAATCACTTTCGAACTTGCCATTTACTGCCCAACCCAAAACAGTCCTCACCGCGAACGGATCACCATCTACACCATACCGGACTTCCAAAGGAAAAAGGGCACTTGGTACATCTTGACCAATCAACAACATCACGGGTGTCCCATCCTTTGTCGGCACATCCAAATCTCTGAGGTGGGCGAACTTCCTTATCTGGGTTACATCAGCCACACAATCTGCAAATGCTGGGAACTGATCCACGGCGTGAACCTTAGAAATTGATATCGGCTTACGATTGCTGCGTCTACCAGAGTTGGATGTGACCTCCAGATCAACTTCAACGGACTCTGTATCTCGGCCATCAGTTAGCGTCTCCAATGTCAGCTTCGCAGCCCTGCCCTCAACACCCAGCGCTTCAAGTAGAGCTGGTGAGCAAAATGATCTGTTGCTGCCAGGATCGAGCAAAGCTAGGGCTGGGATAAACTCATCTTGTCCCTTTCCACGAACATTCACTGCAACAATAGGTAGGGCCACTTTAGTTGCTTTATCTTCATCGCCAAGACCACCTTGGCTACACGCACAGCTCTTCGCCTTCACCTCCGCCGGTTCGTCCTTACCATTCTCACTTTGACCAGGTGCCTTAGGATTATCGACGGACTTCTTCATCTCGTCTTTCACATGCACCAGCTGTGAGTGTCTATACTTACACCCATCAACACCACAATGACCTTGCTTCCTGCATTCGCGAGCAACATGGAACTTTGACCCCAAACAATTGAAGCACACACGGCTACGTTTCACGAACTTCAAACGCTCTGCATTGCCTTTCTTGAGGAACTGATCACAATCTTGGAGGAGATGGGGACCTTGACACAAGAAACACTTCATGCTGCCAGTCTGTGGAACTGTAGGACTTACTTCCGTAGGACCTGTACTTGGCGCCGGGCTGTCACTTGCTGCAGGCTTCGCACTCTCATCCTGACCACCAGTCACTGCATTGACCATGAGACCTACAGCTCTCTTCTTCTGTTCAGGCTGGGGCTTCTGGTTCTGACGTGAACTTAGACCATATACAGGATCATTTAACTCCCTTGCAGAGCTCATGAGGAAATCGACCATTACCTCAATACCCGGGTAACTGCCATTCTTCTCCAAGAATCTAACCGCATCCTTGCGCCATCTGTGCTGTAGGAAAGTCGGTAACCGCTTGGAAATCTTCAGGAGGCGCTCCCTCGTGTCAATCTCCGACATCCTCCCCATGGCTTTCAAAGTTTCTGCACAGGCAGCGACATCATCAGCCAAATCCTGAACCGCCTGCGGATCCGACCCAATGCTGGAGTCTGCACAAACCTTCTGAAGCATCGCCTCGGAAATCTTAAAATCATCGCCAAATCTCTTCAGCAAGAGCTCTCTTGCCCTTTGATAACCAACACTGGGCTCCATTAATGCGCAGGGCTCAATAACTTTGGTCGCCTTGCCCTCACAATATTCAAACAGACAGTTGAGTTTTGCACCATCTTCGACGGCTGCATTCCCAACACAGGCATCAAACCTCCGCATAAAGATCCAGAACTTGGCAGGGTCACCGTTAAAACGCATCATCTGGGTCCTAGGTAAAGCCATCGTGTCGACCAACTGCTTCTGTACTAGTAGCCCCGATGGGAGACAGGCAGAATTCTGCTGAGGTGACTGTGCACTCAAGTTCAATGACTTCAAATTGTCAATAAATCCCTGCATGGTATTGACCAACCTATCGACATTACTGGAATCAGCATCCGCCATACTTAATTCCGGCTTCAGAGCACCACGTTCGCATGCCTCAGCATCTGGAATCTGATACAGGGTGGGACCACACTCCCTTTTCAGTACCGGTACAACATCTCCCAGGTGGTCATTCACACTGGGCCTAACACGAGGCGTCCCGAGCATCTGAGGGTCACTCCTGAGACATGGCTGCATCGCTAACATAGGTGATTCCTGTTGGTCAACATAGGCCTGGTGGCCGCCCTGTGCACCATCGCGCACCATAGTGTCACCATCATGATCACGTGACACTGGCAACTCAGGCACACTCCCATTAGTAACCTGAGTAATGCCACCATGGGCACCACCAAGACCAAGTGGGGCACAGATACCACCATCATTTGCAGGATCAGCTGGTCCCACAGGCACGGGCCTAGACACAGGTGTGGGGCTTGAACCTCCAAACACACGACCACGGATCATACGAGCACCAGCACTGCCTCTGACATCTACACTAACTCGACGGATTGGCGACAGCTCCGTAGCGACATCATCATCATCATCATATTCAACTACGTCCTCTGCACGCCTACCAGAACTACAGGCAACAGGCCTGCCTGGCGGCCCCATCATGGCCATCCTCGTCAGTGCATCATCATCAACACCTGGCCTCACAGTGACATTAGGCCTCGGCTTAGGCCCGCTCCAACCGGCGGCCCATGAACCGGCCAGTGAAGCTGGCCTCGACTCATGCTCATCATTGTACTTCATAGACCTAGTCACCTCACCTATGGCAACAGCTAATTCATTGATCTGGCTCTGGGTGCGCCTGATTTCTTCTGCCAGCGCCGCTCTGCATAACAGCTCCAATCCACGGGCCGATGTACACGGGGATGTACGTGCACCGCGCGCACGTGGTGCCTTCGTCACATCATCTTGATCTGCCATGTTCGAAACTCAATGTGGGGTTGCGGGTCAAATACCCTCGCGCACCCGGCCCGTAGCACTCAAAACATCAACTTGGGGAATTCCGCTTGCTATTACAATCATGCACATCGACGATGTTTCATAAAATAACGAGAATCTTGACTTTATTCATCACAGCAATACAAAGTGGCAGCAGGTTTCGAACAGTATGGCTACCGCAACGACCACAACGATTCCGACCGTGCCGGGCATCCTCTGTCTCCACGGCAAACCCAAATTGTCCCCAACACCGTTGCCTGGGGAACCTGGCCCCACGACTGTGGAATTCACTTCCACCTTGGATGCGTGGTCCCATTGGCACAAATACATTCAAAAAGCATATGAAAACAGTACTTTTTAAACGGCACTTCTTCAATTGACTGCTCTTATGTTGCCTTTTTACATGTATCTTTCATTACCCTGCACATTGTTTTATTTTCATTTTCTATTTTCATTTTTTTATCTTTGCCTTTTTACTCGCCTTTTCTGAGTCTTACAAATGTATCTTATCATTCGTATTATTGTACAGTGCTTAGAAAATGTAAATCATTGTTTTAGCACCTTAATATAATTAAATTATTATTAAATTAATTATTAGGGGCCTGGGGGTTTCCCTCAGAAAGGGGGGTTGGGGGGGGGGGGGG
>NMRB01001776.1:65330-81598 GCA_002633025.1 Notospermus geniculatus | reverse complement strand
CCCGACCATGCGCTGCTGCGCGCTCACATGTCGTTGGACATTTTCATATTATATTATATTGCCTGGAATAGCAGCGGATTTGCGAGGTCGGTACTACCATGGTACTACCCTCTAAAATGAGCCAAATTGCTAACAACACTTTTAAAAACTGCCCTGATGTCTAATCTGTACGAAGATATGTGTAGGTCAAAAAGAAATTTGGGACGAAACTAGGTTTTGCGTGACATTTTGACCTCTAGTGACCTGGGAAAAGGACCAATTTGCATAACTGATATTTCAAAGGAAAGAGCCCATCCTAGTGAACATTTTAAGGCATAGATCTCATTTCTACTCCATAAATTAATGGAGTTATTCAATTTTTAAGTTGCCCTACCCCATAATTTTGACGCCAGTGAAAAAAATGGAAAAGGGTTAATTCCGGGTTAAAGCCCCGGCTGTGACCGGCAAGCAGCGCTGTTTCAAACTCCCCATGGGATACCCTTTTCAGAAATACCAATGAAACATCCTGTCACTTTACGCAATTAAACACCCCCTGGCTCTTGGTCTATTAAAACGTCTGTATCTCGAAAACCGTTGCTCCTACGTGTAAAATTTTCAAAAAAAATCGCATTCTGCTTTTTTCTCCCCTTTCTTTTGACACTAGTTGCGACGAGTTCGTTCCTGCTTCCGTTACGGGGATATAGACGTTTTGTCACAAAATGTCAGATCTGCACTTTGGACTCGGTCAATGTAGAGCCCAGGACAAACGTCTAAACGCTATTTCAGGTTTCTTCGAACAGAGCAAAGTCGCTTATTTGGGGGGGGGGNGGGGGGTAGTCTCGCAAACATCAATTCAATTGGTTCACTGCTTACGATTCTAGGTCAATTTGAATGTCCGAGGGTGTGCTACAGGCCACAATCGCCAAACGGCGAGTTGGAGAACAAGGGTAAAGGCGGTGACAGACTAGCGCGCACGCGGCGCGTTCCGTAAGCGACGCGTTTGCTGCTCCCGATCACTTTCTATGCATTTCCTTCATACGTGACAGACTACAGCGTGCGCGAAGCGAGGCTACGCGTTGTTCCCGACTCGATCGACTGGCCGTGCGATTTTTACGCAATGCGCGCTCGCTACGCTGACCTTATATAGAAATCAATACAGAAAGGGAGGCTTTGAATTCAAATGCCCTATTCAACAATTTTCGACTGCGTGATTTCGTACAATATACGTGCGCCCGCGCGTTGAACGCACTGGTCTGTCACGGTCCTGCGTCCTGCGAATTTTTGACGCAAAAATATGACTAACTGCACAAAAAAAATGGGAAAATAAGGCTCGGGGACCCTCGGTAATCGTCATAAAAGAAAGTGCCCCGAGTCTTATTTTCTCAATTCAGTGTGCAGTTATTCAGATTTTTTTGCGTCAAAACTTCGAGATTTCGAGTCCCTTTTCATAACCCCTAAAAGGTACATATTCGCACTAGGTTACAACATTCTACCTGGGGTATTGTTTCGTGTCATCTGGAGTGAAGTCCATTTTTCAATATCTGCTGGCGGCCATATTTTGAAGTTCGATCCTGCAGGCCTATATGCTGGATACGTAGAGGGCACCTAGTACATGTAGGTACCAGTGTTGAGTAAAGCAGTATTTTCGTCATGAATACTGAATCATGCACCATGTTAAAAAGATGGGAAAATATTCTTCTATTTTCACGGCTTAATACGCTCTAGGCCTACATTGCACTGACAAAAATTTACCCTGAATTTGAAGTCTTACCGTATTTCGTCGTCCGTCTGTGGTCAGGGTAATTTTCGTGGGCTTTGTGTATTAACTGGTGAGTCACCCTCGCGATATGGACGAGGTCAGAATGTGGACGGGAAATGTCACACACTGACTTTTAATAATGGGAAGTCCCATTTGCATTTACCGATTTCATTATAAGCTGGACGCATATTTCACCTGCTTACATGTACAGCCGCAGACTGGAATAGTTTCAATGAATCTATGCGCGGTGCTATGGGATCAATACTGTATACTATGACTTATCCGGCCACCAACATGCCAAGTACGCGAATTATTGAATATACCCGATCCAGGTCAAGTTATGAAAGGCCTAGTCAGGGTTACATCTTTAATGGAAATCGTCCTAGGCCTAGTCAGCATCATAGTGGTTATTTCGCGGTGAGCGTCAGTTTAGAATCCCCGATCGGAAGTGACGTTACTCATGGCACACAATGGAAATCCTATTGTACAATGCGGCTTATTCCGTCAATAGATGACCTTTTTTGGGCACTCGTTCCAAATCCCCGGGTTTTTTGACACCCGGGTCTAGCCCGGCTGTGAAAAATCCCTCCTGAGGCCCGGTGCCCGTCAACACTACTCAAATTTTGTGACGGGGACCTAATTAAGCCCTCCAAAAACCGTTCGAGCTCGGAGTGGATTATTACACCGCGTTTTTAAGAGGTGTGGACAGAAAATCCCGGGTTCGATACGGGTTTTTATGTACATGTATAGTGTAACGAGAGCTATTAAATACATTGCCCATTCTTGGGTTCACCCGTGAAACATGACAATTCACACTTAAACCGTGCAAAAAGTCCAATTCATCGTGAAAACGTGAACTCTATGGAACGGGAGCCTTACGCACGTCAGAGCACGTCCTGAAATTATCCTCTCCTTTTAGATCCAAGATTGTATAAGATTGTTTGTAAGTCAATGTCGTATCAAGCTACACCGCCGGAAGTTTCCATTTGTTGCGTTTTGCAAAACATTCTTTTCAAAATAGCCCTTACGTCTGCTCGATACCTTCGCCCACCTCCAATACAATATAAATAAAAATTTGCCCCATAATTCCAATCCCAAACACATAACAAAAGATAGAACTGCGTGTTTTGCCTCAACCGCCAATATGGCTGACTCATATCGTACTGATTTTTCACCGCCGACGTTGAAAAAGCCAACTCGTACAACCGGAACGGAAGGGAAGTGACGACATAGACAGCGCTCACAACTATCAACATCCGGGTCAAATGTCGCGTACCTGTTTCTTTGTTCTCCTCATTGCTCTCGGCGACTCCCATACCCTTTCTTCCCTTTGCAGCTATTCGCAGGGTCACTATGATCCAAATGTTGCAAATGATGATAATTGAAAAAGTGACGATGCTGCCACATACCAGGTGTGCAAAAGAAATAACAGTCTCTAACCAGGGATAGCCGGGGATGCTCGGAGCTAATGTATATTCTTCTAAAACAGGTAAAAAACCTTACATTCAGTTTGGTTCCCTAGCGGTGGCTTCGGGAACCAAAATGTATTTAAATTCTAAAAATATTACTGTACAGGGTGGGCCAAAAAAAGGCAAACATGGGGAGCCCAATTTTGATCTGGAGACCAGGTTGTATGATGTCCATTTCAAACCCAGTAATAACCTCATAACAAATAGGCCAGGCTAGGATCGTCACAGCCCTGGACCTTCCGGCCTATTTTGGATGCCGATGTACACACTGATGTATGCGATGGCTGTTTGCATCTACGTTCGGAAGTGGCATTATGCTCTACATGCTGGGATACTTCCCGAAGTAACCGTCTCGGGGTAGGGTTAGTAGCCCTGGCGCGACAGGTCCGACTCGGAGAACTTCCGACAAATAAAACGCTGTCGTGCCAGACCGGTGTAGGCGCGAGTAAGTTTTCGAACACGCTAAATGACATGCCTCGGGTTTCTGTAGTGTAACAGTGTGTAAAATTGTTAGCTGTTATCAGGAATACAAACGGTTATATTTCGTGCAGTTAATAGATAATAGGGAGATTTCGAAATCAAACGATAACCGTAAACGTTAACGACAACTTTATTTTTGTACCGAAAATGCAATGCAAAATCTGTTAAAATTGTGTAGTATGAAAAATAACATTGTCGTAAAGTTTTGGTTTATCGTTTGATTTCGAAACCTCCCCAATAATAATCAAGATCACGTACCGGTGCCAGCGTCTCCAACAAATTTGTAGGCAAAGAATATGTGTGTGTTTAATGCAGTCACGATAAAAAACGTCCACATGATTGCCAATCTTGCTTTCCTTGGTGTACAGCGAACTCGAGCAGACAAGGGAAACCTGACCACAAGGAATCGGTCCACAGTCATAAGGGCAAGAAGCAATCCAGACAAAATTGCCATCGTGTCCGCAGTGTAATACGTGAATCTGAATGATAAATGAAGGACACCAAATTTTACTTTTCCTCCCGAGACTCGCAGCAGCTTTATTAATAGAGAGATTAAGATAATGTTCCGAGTCCCGACTCCAACTCCAGAGGACTCTTTTTTGGGAACCGCGTCATCACATACAGCGAGGTTTTCCAAAGCAATGGTGTTTACTCATTCAGGAGAACAAATAGAACCCGCCTGGGTGGTAAATTTATCTCAGACTTGAAAAAAATCCGAATTTTAGCACCTCGGAGTCGGAGTCGGACCAGATCTTAACCTCTCTAATAATGAGGTTTCGGAAATCTGACGAAACAGGAAGTACGAAATAGGAAATTGGACTTCATTTCCATGAGGTAATGTATTTCAGGAGATGGTTTGTATCACAAATATCGCCTGCTGCAAGAGCGTCTTTTAGCGTATGACCGATAGAGTTACGGTTGTGCATTAAAGATAATGTATGACGGGTATTTTCGCGGGCCACGAAAATCATTGTTTATTTACATTTTGTTTGTTTATGTCCAGTGTTTTATTGTCTTATTGGTAATTTGTTGCTGGCGTGCCCCTCTAAACATTCTCTCGATCTTACATGATATGCTAAAAGACGCACTGGCAGCAGGGACATTCGTGGTAGCAACCATCTCCTGAAATACATTACATGTACGTCATGGAAATGAAGCCCAATTTCGTATTTCGTACTCAAATGCGTGTTTGCGACCCCATCCCCCCACCGGAATTTTCCGCTCTGGATATTGCTTGAGAGATCTAATGATATTCCCTTTTCACCTTAGGAGCTCTTCCTTCACGTGGACACAAACGGGCGATTTTTTTCCCGCATGCAACATTATATTTCGTAGTCGCATACGACCAAAAAATCTACCATGTGCGACTTTACTCGAATCTAATGTACAGTTCCGTGGGCGTATATGAAGTCGGCTATTGCATGACATAGCTAACACACAGGATGAATAAAATGCTTTCACAATGGTAAAGAAATGTTTAGTATGTACTGTTCTGTATTTCCCTATATCGGTTGGGCACTAAAAAACTGCAACCATCTTTTCTTCACGGACTGTAACTGTTATACATATAATTGTTTACATTTACTCTTATTTGGTATTTTGCACATCATACGAGTGGTATGACACAGTTGATTTGGGATATTGTCCGAATTTAAAGCTGACGTGAACGAACAGAAAGCCCGCATGCGACGAGCAAGAGAATTGCAAACGCTCTGCAAACACCTCAAGTGAGTCAATTTGAAGACCGCCCTTGAAAATTCACTGATGAATTTTGTAAATATGTTAGGGCAATGTAGAAACTGATGATATTGGGACTGAACATGCGTCATTTACACTACAGTGTAAGCCTGCATGTATGATGTAGATGTACACGGCTTTACAGTGCAATTGCGTGTTTCGCGGCAGCCAAGAGCAGGGGGTTATTGTTTTCAAAGTTACTAAATTTCACAATATTGGTAAACTTGTCGGATCATGACCATTGAAATGTTATTGATTTCAGACAAATGTGCGTGTTATTTTCCGCGAAATACGGGTAGGCCTACATCATGGCACCCGGCCAAATTCATTTCGATCGCTGATTCGTTAGGACAACAAACTTCATCTAATTTAACAATATGAAATAGAAATCGGGTTTCTAAGGTGAAAGACATTGCTTCCTACCAGAATCGAACCCACGGACCCTCGCATAAGGCATCAATCGTCAGCACTGAGGGGCAGCACGCCATAAACCACTAGGCCAAATCCCCATCTTCAAAAAAAGATGGTTCAATGGCCCATGTTTATCTAATTTAACAGTTCATTGTTGGCGAATGACCCCCAAAATCAATAGGGTTCCGTGTAACATGCATATCTACAATTCCTGAAAGTTTCGTCGCGATACGTGGCGTATTTTTTGAGTTATCCTGCCGAAACCACAGATTGGATGGAGAGAGATCGAGAGAGAGAGAGAAATCCAGTGAAACCAATGAAGATCGCCACCTTGTGAGGTGGTGGCGGTCTTAACTATTGAAACTTACGTCAATTGCAGTTCCGTTTTATCAACCTCCACCCAGAATACCTGTAGAAAGGGAATTACCGTTATAGAAAGTAAGATGGTGTCAACAGTGCCAAGAGCTGCAATGTATATGCACGTTGAGACCTTTCTGTTTCCTTCACGTAAACTGACTAGTATGCACATTATGTTGCCTGGGATACCGAGGGTGACGGTAGGTAACCACATATACTTCGTGACGAACGTATAGAGTGTATGCAAGGTGGAGAGGTCGTGCACGGGCTGTTTTGGTTCGGTAGCTTCTGACATCATTGTTGCACTTCAGATGTGACGGAAACAAGTCGAACTTGAATCATGCGGTTGAAATACTCCCGAAATGCCCCGAATCGAATTAGCTACCGGTTTTAAGTCCTTTCCCGGCATTCATGAATCTCACGAGTAGTTACTTGTCCTCCGAGTTGTCCCCCATGCAATTTCTCCCTTGTCAAACAGGTGCCAGCTTCGACCAAACTCTATAAAACGAGAATTCTCCGTGCGATGTCGATATATGAGGCGCCACACGCGGTAAAATATACACAATGTAGCCTACATGTAACAATTGTGCATCGTGCTATATCTCTTGTATTCGCATTAAACATTTGAAGCTTGTTGTCTCATGAAGTAAGTCCTGGTTACATAATACCGTTTCCTTACTGTGAGTCACACGACAACCATTGTGAAATGTTTGCCATCGGTATTCGCTTTAAAATCTGTCTGAAAGGAAGTGGAACGACCAGCACCGAGTGCACCAACCATTTTACACAGGCACTGAATGGGAAAATTGTCGATGGATTGAGATTCAAATAATGAACCCACGCATGGTGTCCCTCAGAAGTTAAAATCGCCCATCGTGTTGCCCTGAGGGCATGAATACGATCACGCACGCTAAAGGGCACAATTAATGGGCGTCACAAAAAAGGGCGCTCCCGTGGCGATAATCAATGCAGTTTACTGACGAGGAAGTTACACGGGCAATTTCACTGAGTCGTACCATAAAGGAATCAAACATACACTGTCAGGTTCAACTTACAAATTTAGCATTTTACAAATGTGCAAACTATCCCTTTAAACTTCAACAGAAGCCAAAATTCAGGCAGTGAGAGATATCTGGTGGCAACACATGAAGTGTATCCCTCAGTTACCACATCGTCCGCAGTTAAACCTTTATGTTTGATTCCTTTGTGGTCGAACACATCCATCCGTTGCTTTGATATTTCCATTTGTTTGATGGCGTTAAGGAGAACTAATGTGTTAAATTTCTTGTCACTTTACACAAGGTATCACCCAAAGTTTCATACTCTTCAGTGGCATGGAAAACTAACATTTCGGAACGGTTATCTACCATGGAGACAGTCGTCTGAAAATTTTGCAAATTTTCGGCCCAGACAAGGGCCTTCTTAGGCATTATTCACTAAAGTCGAAAGCACACGAACGTAATTTTAAGGAGCTAATTAGGAAAGTGAATCAAAGGGAGACGCCCTTCCAATGAAAGTAAAGTGAGAGGTAATTAAAAACCCAAGGAATGAAAGAGCTGGTAATTCCTGATAAATGATTAAAGGCCTTAGAGCTTGGGACGCTAAAACAAGGGGCTGCTTAGCTGACAAAGGGAGGAGACAGAAAAAGAAAGCTGCTCAAATAATTAAAATAAAATGTTGTGAAGAGGCAATTTCTATCGAGGAAAGGGAAGGGCAGTTAGGTGAGAGGCACTCCTCTTCTGGGAAAGTAATGCAGGGCGTACATGTAAATCCGCAAGGAGTAAAGTAAAGACTGAGGCCCTCCTCTATACCAGAAGATTCTGAAGATGCCCTCCTCTTCAGGGAAAGTGAATGAAATCCAAAATCCAAATCCACTCTCTGCGGCTCAGGGGCCGGTTTCATAAAGTGACTTAAAGCTAATGGTACCTTTTAATCAAGTGGAAAATGCATTGAGTTAATGGTAGTATTAGCTTAAAATCACTTTATGAAACAGGCCCCAGAACATCATCTGGGCAAAGTTGCAGTATGGTGAACCTCAGGTGCTCAATGGAGTGGCCTGGCCGTTTAAAGTGCTAGTACAACAGGCGGCAGTCTAACGGATGTCGGACTTGTGGTTGTACAGTTAAGCCCGAATTTATTCATACCCCATGAAAAATTACAGGAAAAATATTGAGAAAATAGACATCAGCTGAACTGGCACGTCTTAGGCTTCATTGAATGACTCTTAATCGGAATGTACAGAGATTTAAAAAATATGGGCAAAATATCACAATTTCAAAATATCATGAAAACCCTAACTTTCTAAAATTTCAAATATTTGATTCGAAATCGACATCATATCATACTATGGCCAATTCTAAAAATTGCAGTAAAGAAAGTTTTCGAAAATCTCACTTCGATTTTGTGAAATTGCACTTTCACATTTGATACTTTCATAATTTCAAGAATTTTGAAAAAAATCGAATGCCATCAGGTCCACATAGTCAAATGAAAAAATATTCCACCTAATTTTCTGACTTCTTCAATCATACGAGACAGTAATTTGAATAAATAGCAAAAAGGGAAGAAAAAGGCGTCAAAATCAAGCAGTTTTTCAAAATTATGCCGCAAAAATGAAGAGGTATATTAACGCCAATATTTCTTCACAAAGGTTCCATGACAAGGTTGTATGATGTGAAATCAATTTCGAATCAAATACATGTATCTGAAATTTTCAAAAGTTAGGTTTTTCATGATATTTTGATATTGTGATATCTTCGTGATATTTTGACAATATTTTTCAATCTCTGTACATTTCGAATGTCATAAAATGAAGCCACAGCCGTGCCAGTTCAACTGATAGGTATTTTCTAAATATTTTTCCTGTAATTTTTCATGGGGTATGAATAAATTCGGGCTTAAGGGCTAGGTTCAGTGTCCAAATTTTCTGAGTCCAGTTTTTTGAAAATGTCAAAAATGACCTAGCCATTTTAACTTGCAGCTGCACTAAATATATCAGAGGGACAGTGCAGTAACAAAAATGTGGAGTTTGTCACTTGCTGATGACCCAGTTAGCTAAAACAAAGGCCAAACTTTCGGTACATAAATGCGGCTTTTTACAAAGAACTAAGAAATTATTTTCTGTGTACTTGTAACTTTGGGTTTGTATCTACACGCAATGAAGCCAGAATTTCAAAATTTATTGCGGAAACTGACTAAAATGGTGTTTTTGCTCGAACTTATTTTCAGCTCAAATGTCGGTCCTAAGATAGGGGCTTCTAGACTAAACCCTCTGAACTCAATGCACTGCATGCTGGTAGGCCCACTCCTATTCAGAATGTACAGTGGCATGATGATGTAAGCCTGCCCTGACACTCCTGGCATGTGAATAGAATTACAAGACTGCATGATCCCAAAATACAAGTCATTGAGTTACCATAGCAGTCAATTGTTGTTATTGCTCATGTGTGGAGTGGTCAAACCTCGAATAAAATTTGAGATTTCCTCGGCAATGGAAACAAATTTTTGAATTCTGGCTTCATTGCCGTGTAGATATAAACCACAGTTACCAGTATACAAGAGATAATCTCTTAGTTCTTTGTAATAAGGCGGCATTATGTACCGAAAGTTGTACCCTTTGTTTCAGCTAAGTGGATCGGCCGGACACTGATTTGTCATTTTAGTTACCACATTGTCCTCCTGATACTTTATGTGCAGGTGCAAAGTAGTAGGTAAATGGGTAGTAAGCTTGTCCCCAGTTTTACCCACGGTTCCAGGTAAACATTACCTCCAATAATAAGAAAGGCGCCTGAGAATACCCACGGATAGGTAATATTGTCCGGCGCTTTTGAGCAAATATTACCCTTTTCTGTGGTAAAATCGAAATTGCCGATGGCATTGGTAAAATTTACCCGCGGGGACTATTCCATTTTTTACAGTGTGGCTGAACGCCGAATATGCACGAATTCCACAACTGGTCAAGGAAGCAGAATAATCGATGGATGAATGGCCGGAAAGAACGGCGTCTGGCTGTAGCAGTCAGGGCCGTAATTCCACATTCTGCTCGGGGGGGGGGGGNGGGGGGGGGCACTGCCCCCTCGCCCCTTTAAATACGGCCCTGGCAGTGATAACGGTCCATTGTGTGATCACGATGTGTACGGAAAATGCCGATGAGAGTGCACGATTTGAGTGATCATCTATTGCGAGTGCATCAAACGTTAGCAAAAGGGTATGACTATTGTTTTGGTCCGCTTGAACTTGCTGCCGTCTTTTTGTGATAAGCGCAGCTGACTGCTCCATTTGGGGGCGGGAGAATTAGCGGAATCATCGGACCTGGCGGATTTAGCGGATTCTGTACAAAATTAAATAATAAATGGAAATTAATTAAGTAATATAATTTTTCAAGTGTTCTATATGCCACACAGATTATAAAGGAACTTGAAAATAGCTTTTGAAGTCGGTAATTCAAAGAAGGCAACAAAACTGATTTGCAGAAATAGTTTGACCAGTTGCCATGCCCGATGCTGTTGCAGCTTTTCCTTTATAACCTGTGCAGCACATAGAACACTTGAAAAATCATGTTAGTTGATTAATTTCTATTTATTATAAAATTTTATACAGAATCCGCCAGATCCGCTGATTCCGCTAATTCTCCATGGCCCTCCATTTGGCATCAAACCAGTTGTGCCAACTGCACGGAATTTCCCTACTTGGAACGAAGTGATGTCCGCATGTCTTTTTCAAGACTATGATGCTCAGTAATGGGTAACTCTATAAATGTCGAAATGGTACCAATGGAAAGTTCATAGCTTCGACTTCACTATGCAGCAGTACGCTTTGGAGTGTGCATATGACATGCTCAGATGAACCCATTTGCGTGGATTGATTTCCTTTTTATGACATACCCTGTGAGTTACTTCCTCAATCACATTCAATGGCCTCCATTTTCCACTTTGATCCTCGCATTGGATTTTTCACGATTTGCTTCCCATCATTTGAAAGTAATTGACACCAGGCCGCATGTTCGGGGGTTACCATCGATACACTACAGCAAGAGTTGTTTTGTATACACCGCATTATGCACACCATCTCGAATTCGAAAGTTAAATCGTGACGTTGGTCAAAAGAGGCTGGCCTAATTTTTTTGAACACGAAGCCTGTATGAAATATACATGTACATGTAGTATTGAAGAGTAAGAACGGAATTAGTCTTGTAGGTTGTGGCGTCGTGTGTTACAAAACCCGTCTTCTCAGTTGACGACCAGTGAAGACTTGGGTATGCACACTGAACACCAGAGGCCGAAGTCTCCTAAAATCATGAGAGGCACCGGGAGAGGTATATGAATGGGAGGATTCGATTGAAAACGTGAATAACGGAACGCATGCTTCAAACGTCTTTGCTTCAACAGTCAACATTACCCAGCCATAGCGGAAGAGTGCCAGGAGGGCGCCACCTTATTTGTCTTTGAGCTGTCGAGGTGTCAACATCTCCTCTGGTGAGCTCCTGATGAACACCTTTTTCGAAAGAAGAAATGTTGAGCCAGCTGGGAATCGAACCCACGCCCTGTTATCTCTGTTCCGCCATCTTCCCCATTCGGCCACTGAATTTGTTGGAAGACTTCTCATGTGTTCTCTTATTCGTAGTATTATTACATGTTCGTATAAGTCGAAGACCTACGTCTATGACAAACACAAACCATGTCGCTGTCAGCTGGCTCGTTGGCCGAGTGGATAGACTGGTGGATTACAAATCAGAAGATCGACGGTTCGAATCCCGTCTAAATGACTATAATTTTTTTCTTAGTGCATGAGGTGTCCGGAGATGTTGACAGCTCTGTTGCCTGAAGGCAAATAAAGTGGCGCCCTCCTGGCCTCGTGGGGTCTATCATGTTCTGAGCCTTCGTTTGAGGTGTTTGGATGGCGTTTGCAATTCTCTTGCTCGTCGCATGGGGGCTTTTTGGTTCGTTCACGTCAGCTTTAACACAGAAGATGATCGTGTTCCAATGTCTGGCATTCAAGAAGAAAGTATCCCAAGAACAGCGGAGTATGTGGGAATATGTTCTCCAAAACGCATTTTCTTGTGAACATTGATCTGACAACGGCTTACCTTCTGTGCATCCGCAACCATCGTGCGGTATATGAAACGCCTTACCTTCTATATCGATATATGCAGTAAATGTACATGTGCGTATATATGTCTTACCTCTTGGTCGTTTCCCTGGGTCGAATCGAGTCGGAAGTGAAAAAGTAGCCTACAGATGAACACAATGAAAAAGTTCTCTGTGTCTAGAAATTTTCCACAGAAACTAATTGGGATTTCGCATATATTCCATTGGAGGAGTAGGCTATTGTAACTTCCGGGAAATATCTCACCATGCCGGGAGTATCGGTTTCTCCAGGGTTGGTTCTAAACCTGGCACTGGCATCATATTATGGTCAGAAATCATGAAAAATGGTTTATTTACCTAACAGTTATTATTTTGGAAGATAATAAGATTATAGGGCCAACCAGTTAAACATGGATCAATTATGTTGAAAAGTCTTAAAAAACTAGAACTTTTCTTCCCAACAAAATTGATCCATGTTAAACTGGTTGGCCCTATTATCTTCCAAAATAATAGCTGTTAGGTATATACAATGTATAGATTTTTTCCATGATTTCTGGCCATAATATGATACCAGTGCCAGTGCCAGCGTGCCAGTGCCAGGTTGATCAGATTGATCAACAATTAAAAACTGAAACTGTCGATATGCATGTAAGGTACCGGGTATGAATATTATGATTGCAACAAAGGCGTTAGTTGAGCTCCCAAAACCCAATTTGCACCAATGTTCCCCGAGGAAGAGTTAATGATATAGGCCCATATTCTAGAAGCCTCCTTAACTCAAAGGTCCACTTTAAGCTTTTGTATTCTGCCCTGCAAACAATAGCTAAAGGTAAACCTTAGAGTTAGGAAGGTTCTAGAATATGGCCCATAGACTTCGTTCTCTTGCGGAATTTGTTGACTTCCAAATAATTTTCCTTACCAATCTTTGCATCCAGGGCAACAACGTCCTCGACGGTAAACTTATAGTCAAACACGGCAAAGTGTGAAACTGCACTCTTCACACCAGTCCAAAGTATAACTTGTGTATTGGAATTTAATATGACCGGTGCGCCAAGATAGAAGTTAGTTTCCTGAGATATTGCCTGTCCGTTTGAGAATATCATGGCTTTAAATTTCATTTTAGCTGCCGACCTTTTATCAATTGTAACCACAGTATACTGTCATTTGACAAGAGTAAGAATTTTTGTACGGAAATAATCACACCTCCTTCCCCGTATAGTGTACGTACAGAAAGACATCAAGCCATCGGATCTTTGCTTGAAAGACACAAAACTCGTATTATTTTGTGAGACAATCACGTGACAAAATGCTGGTGGATATGCCTTCATCCACGTGTAGATTACGAACGACATTTCTTTAGAGTAAAATATGTTGCGCATACCCGGGATATAAAACGCCATGGCGTGGCTCCCATTCAAGACCAGGACGTGCTCAAATACTGACGACCGTTCATACCTGGCTCTACCCATGACCCTGAATCAATTAAAATGATGCTTCAGAAACCTTGGATTAGTATCTGATNAACCCCCCCCCCCCCCCCGAATGCAGACAAGAGCGCTGCTAGGCCCGTTTTGGAGTTGACTCGACTGCTGCCCTTGACTGCTGCGGTCAAGGGCATTTCTGTGCTATTATGGGGCACTCTCCAACAATGGCTGGCTTTAGTTCACCCATAAAGTTTTCTACTTTTAGTGGCATAGCCATGATGCAGTGAGAAGATGACTTTTTGTCAGTAATCGAAGTGGTGCTGTTCTTCAGAAAGTGAAGTTTTTTTGGCATCAGCGTGACGCCGATTGAGTCGATTCCAATGCCTTATTTAACTTCCACAATATTCTATCATTTGTCACGAAACTTTTACCACAGGGTGGGACAGAAAAGGTGTCCCTCTCTTGGCCTCAACAAGCCTATTCTTTGGAAGTTTTAAGCAGCTGCCTTATTGAAATTGACGTTTTATGCATTTTGACCCATTTTGTGTTAATTCGTATAAAAAAGCGTCATATCTTATTACATAACAACTGAAAATAATTCAGAATATACTTGTCTGGTTCCGAGGCACCATATTTCTACCTGTTGGTAATACCAAGAATTCATAAGCAAGCGCTCGCTTATGAATTTTGGTAATACGTTTACGGGGTGCAAATCAAACCGTTCAAAAGTTAGCTGTATATCTGATCCCATTCTCCTGTACAGAACTCAGCTGTTGCGTCCATCAGCGTCCAATATTGAAGTCAGTTCACAAAATTGAATATGCAAATTAAGTGGGTTCCCGGAATCCGATTTTAGATATGATGTCAAAGGTGACCTAACTTCTGTTGCGATTTCTTCCCGCTTCGCCCGATTTTTCGCTCAGATTTGCTGGACTACTAGCCTGGTCAGATGACCAATGTCACTAAGTTTCGGCCAAATTCGATTTTTGGCTTGGCCACCTGGTGGCTAAAACCGGAAACACAATTGAAAACAATTCTTCTGGTACGTTCACCCACAGGACAGCACGTGGTCCATTGACCATTTCATTTCCTCATGATTCAAAGTTGTCCCTCAATGATCTGTGTTCATTTGGGAACGATACCCACAAGGAAAAAAATCAAAGTAGTATAATCATATTCCGGTAAGTTGTTAAAAAAATGTGCCGATTTGTCAGACGTTTTGAGTCATTACAATGGAACCTCTCTATTAAGGACACCTCTGGGACTGACAAATGCTGTCCTTAATTGAGAGGTGTCCTGAATACAGAGGTCAAAATGAGTAGAAATGGTCAATTTGGGACTGAACTTCGGTGTCCTTAATAGAGAGGTGTCCTCCTGGCAGAGGTGTCCGCTAAGAGAGGTTCTACTGTAGTTGAATTGCAAGCATGTGAAGACTTTCCGCACAACAAGTGCTATTAAAAAAGGCATTCGAAGTGGTTGTTATTCCGGTCAATATATAAAAAACTGCCGAATCTGGAAAAAATGTGCGAAAAGGTTTATTGACGGTTTCTTGTAGTTTTGACACTTGGACAACAACATATAATCAAAAATCGCACAGAATAGCACGATTGGAAAGTCGAAAAAACCCGGCAACCTCACCATAGGGAAACCTTCAGAAATATCATCAAAATGATCATGGCAGACAATATAGGAAGTTACGCAATGACACTTTTCTGGATTACAGCAATAAGCGGCGCCTCAGTACCACATTATCCATTTCGTCTAAATACGGAATCATGCCATGTGGAACAAATACAACAAAGATCATGCTCTATAAATCACGTGACAATGATTATCACAACAGATAAACATCCATTACATTTACATCCTTAGGCTCCACTGCCCCATCGGATCCCTGTGAAACGCGTTTCAGAGGGGTCCGATTTTGAGAGCTGAGATGTTGACTTTGCGTAATCATGTGTAATCATATTGTTTTCCTTCTCTGCCTGATTTATAACAAAATGGAAAATAGGCTGTTGCCTTGCCGGAAAGTTATGCAGTTGAACAGAGAATTCTTTGTTATATCAAAAAACTGCTTTAAATTTTCAAATCCGATGAAAATTAACGATCTTACAATGCTGAATTTGTAGCCTGTTTGGGCCGTAACCATTATGCATGATTGATACACATGATTGCTTAATCTGTCCTACTTAATAGTGGATTGGCATGACTCACTTATAACCAGAGGGGTGCTAGGTGCAATTAGGTCAGTGGCTCAGATTAACCAGGTGATGTAAGATTATGTAAAATTAGTCAATGTGGGAAGGTGTATTTCTGCAACATCTGTTTACCAAATGATTGTTCTGTGTGTATTTGTTCTATTTGGGTTGATTTCGATATTTAATGGCATATTAATCAAACAACGCCACCTAGGTGGCACTTATTTTTATAAAAAAACTGAAGTGTCCACAGATCATTTACCGTCATCAATACTTCGGCACGCCACAGCTTGCCGTATTAATTGATCGATTTGCCCTGACCTATTATCTTGGGGGGGGGGGGGGGCTACAACGAGAAAAAGAAGAGT
>NMRB01001776.1:3814-64872 GCA_002633025.1 Notospermus geniculatus | reverse complement strand
CAATTTTCTCAGAGAAGAAGCATGTAAATGACACACTCAGGGAGTGGCAGCAATGTCACAAACCCGTAGAACCTGGGGTGGCAAGGGTGTCTTGACCAGCACTTCATAGACACCATACATGCTCAGTACACTAGAAGAGAACCAGGAAGTAAAATCCAGATCCAATATGGCCGCCCTGTTTTGGACTAATTGGCACCATTCATGAAATTCACTTGTGGAGTACTCTATGGGTCATATTTTAGAACGTTCCTTATCGTTAAGGTCGACCTTAAGTCTATTGTAAAACCATCGAGAACAATAGATTTGAGGTGGACCTTAATGTTAAGGAACATTCTAAAATACGGCCATATAGCTGTCGAAAATATTGCTACCAAAAGGGGAGGACTGGACGCAAGGGCCCAACGCGCCGCGTAGCGGCCAACAGCGAAGCTAGCCAAAGACTTGTCACGGGTCAGTCAATAGAATTGGACTTATAGGTGAAATGCGCCTAATGTTCAGATGGAATATACCGGACGGTTGGTTCACGTTTTTAGTGGCTGTGAACGTAGATGGGTACATTATGTAGCGATATACTGACAGATTTGCTGGTCCTGGCTCTGTGGATGTTGCGAAATGCGATTTTTGTAAGATTATTCTGATTTGTGACGTCATTTCTATTATCATAAAAATATGTTGAGTAGCTTGGATGTATTTATAAATATTTATTCAGCAGCCACCATCATGGCCGGCTGGCGCATCGGTAGAGCGTCCGGCTATGAATCCGGGGCGCCGGGTTCGAGCCTTGCGATAGGCGATTTTTTTCACGTGTCTGTTACTCTGTTTATTTTTTTTGCTGAACACTTTTATTCGCAGGACGAATATCTCCCCAGCCCTTCCATTTCCCTGCAAATCTGCATTTGCTAATAAATACTTATAACCACAGATCCCTGTCAGCTGTCCTGCATTCAGAGAGACTTTACTAAAGTCTCTCTGAATGCAGGGGCAGCTGACGACCATCGACATTCCCCTACCAGCCACCAAAAATATCAACATCCCAACAAACCATTGAACCATCTTTTTTTGAAGATGGGGATTTGGCCTAGTGGTTTAAGGCGTGCTGCCCCTCAGTGCTGGCGATTGATGCCTTATGCGAGGGTCCTTGGGTTCGATTCTGGTAGGAAGCAATGTCTTTCACCTTAGAAACTCGATTTCTATTTCAACATCCCAACTAACGTTCAAGACTACTGGGTAGAAAAAACCTCGAACTTTATGATAAGCAAGGTGTTTGACCTTCAAAATGTATCATTTCTTGGGAAAGTGTTCCGACAACTAGTCTTTTGTTTCAGCTTATTAGCTAATTAGTGCATTCTAAGACCCGTCTCCTTCGATTCCTTTCGACTGATAGACCCCGCAGGTGCCTTCATTTTCGCCATATAACTTGTACTTTTATGGTATTTTGACATGTTTTATTTCCAATGTTCCAAAAATTCACAACGTCGGCTTGCCCTTAAACACTTACTTATATACAAGTACAGTGTTTATAGTGCAGTTCGATCCTGATGACGGAAGAGTGATCCTTCGAAAACGTTTGATTAGAATTTGTATATCTGTGTATTTGTTGGAATATGAAATATGAAAGGACTATTTCTTGTACTTTGCTCTTTTCTTTGGTTCTCTAACTCTACAACACTGTCAAAACTATAAGATTGATGACATTCTGATATGGTTGAAATCTGTGCAGTAATATCGAAATATCCCAGCCAAACCGTAGAACATCTTCCTCGGCCTCCTTTCTAGTCCGGAGTAGAATCCAAGGTGGCCACCATCTCTAAGTCGCAACCCATTGTCTATTAGCGATCAAGTGAGATGGCGATTTTTGTGTTAATAATTTGATCTTCACCAGTCACGTTTTATGACACCTCTCAGCATTCGCAAATGCAAATCAATATAGACCATTCTCAGATTCCCAGATCTGCGCACTTCCTTCGAAATTTCAACCATAACCTCGATCTGAAACCGGGTGACGTGACGCAATCCATTATTCAGCAATGGTCGAATCTGACGCAACGTCGTCGACGTCACTGTCGACCGAGGTTATGGTTGAAATTTCGGCGGAAGTGCGCAGATCTTTCTCGTTTACGTCAATTTGAGAACGGTCTATTTTAAGACATGTCAGCTCAGTCAAGATGTTGCAGGTGAAATACATCCCGATCTCGCGAAAAAAAATCGAATATCATTTTAGAGAGCTATAATCTGATTGAATTACTCTAACATACATGTAGGCTTATCAATAAAAATTAACAGTTTTGACAAACCTTCTCTCCGACTGGCATCGTCAACTCTGAAAACGATGCCACAGAAGAAGGGCATGGCAAAAATAATGAACCGGATAAATAATGAAAGCTGCTTCATTTTAATCACATCCCACCTACTATTTACAACTGGTCCCCATAAAGTTTGTTATGATAATGTCGAATGTATGTGTTCCATTGTCCTAGCTTGATGACAGCAGTAAAAATGCATTCCAACTTGTAAATCTGAAAGAAAGGGGCACTCTAGATACCAACTCGGGAAATTTCTAGCACGAACAAACGCCTGAATTCGCTAATTGGCGTGATTGGTATAATAATGCTGTTGCGGGTGCCAACGCCTGACCGAATAAGCGAACACATCCGTTTGCCTGGCTGCTGGAAATACCTGAAGTCGGGTGTATTATGCTAAAATCGTATCGCAAACACAATGCTAGATTGTTCACCATGATGACGTCTGAATTGCGGGAAGGGGGGAGGATGGAGTTGTATACAGGTTTCAAGCAATCAGCCATCCTGAGAATCTGAGGTCATTCACGGTCGTACCCTCCCTCAATGCCCTGAGGACATCCACCCCGTTTCGGTGGGGAAGGCGGACATTCCCTCATGTGTACTCGCCAATTGGTAATTCACAAATAATCCATGCAATGCAGTGGGGAAATGCCACTTGATGTAATAACCAAACATCGTGCCTAGTGCTGCAACGTCTGCACACAGATCTGGTGTTACGAGTTACCGGATACCAGGCTCGTAGCATTGTACCTCATTCCATAATTTATGCACGCTGTCGAATGACAGCTGCCCCAAACATATGAACTGGATCATACCTGCGTGTTTTGAACGTATTGGTACGTAGTCGTTATCTAGATAATCCGTGAGAAGCATTTTGGCGCCAAGTTAATTCAGGAACATTCAAAAATTCAGCAGGTTTGTCAGCGAATCGAAGGGCGATTTGTCCCATCGTCAAAACACGCAGTGGAAGCCCAGCTCTGCATGAATGACGTCATTGGATGAAAGCGATGCTGATTGGACGAAAGAATTTCTTTCGCAAGTACCACAGGAAATCGGGCCGATGTCCCCAGGGCGTAGTGCGAAAGGAGCGAGCGCGAAGCCCTGAGATTCTCAGGATGGCAATCAGCGGGCGTAGTATTCTATCTGAACGATCTTGGTCACAGTACGCCTTGTTTTAATGGATAATGCATTAGCCTCGTTTTAACCACAGCGGGCTTTGGTATCACAACCAAACCCACCAACCATTTTGTTTCTCGCTTCGAGAATTCAGAGAGGCAGTGTAACGAATGTTTTGTATCATTAGCTAAATATCCTGCGGATAGTCCGTTGAAGAAAGCCTCCTGCTACCTCTCATTTCGACTCTTACAGCATGGTTTGAAAGCTGCATGCACACGATGTACAGGTTGGTGATATACGGGTTGTCCCAGAAAAAATGCAACGGTTACAAAAATCGTGATTGTGGGGAAACCGAATACCATAGCAATAAAACTTTAGTTTTACCTAATGCACAAGAGCATAAGCGATCAGTTCATACCAATTGCAAGTTAATCCAGTTCCGGATGGCTGCACAATCATTAGAGAGGATGCGCAGCTTTCCAGGGCCGGATCCAGGATTTAGAAATACGGGGGGCACAACACTAAGGGCGAAGCCCTCAGTTGACTCGCACCACAAGTGCGCGCACACGAAGGGGGGTCCGGGGCCTCCCCCTGGAAAATTTGAAAAATCAAAGCTCTGAGATGCGATTTCCCAGCATCTTAGACATGAAATACTAGACGATTTCCCAAAAGTGCAGTAAAAAAATCATTGACCCTCAAAAAATAGGGGGGGGGGGCACATGCCCCATGTGCCCCCCTCTGGATCCGGGCCTGCTTTCCGACTCCGACTCCGACTTCAACTACGAGAGTGAATTACAGTCCGGTGTGGACATCCTTGATAAAAACGATTTGATAGACGTTTTGCAAATCGTAAAATGCCATAACTTTGTGGTAGAATAATTTTGACTCGTAATCGGAAGTGCGCATAAATCACAAATATCGTAGTCGTCATGGTCGTGTCTCAAAGTCGTAACGACTAGGATTACGACTTCAGTATTCATTATTTAGCCGCACTTCCGATTAAAAAGGCTATTTTTCTGCATTCAATTTATGGTGTTTGACGAATTGAAAACTTCTGTCACATATCAAGGATGTCCATAGCGGACTGCAGTTCATTCTCGTAGCTGAAGTCGGAGTCGGGAGTCGGAAAGCTGCGCATCCTCTCTATTGTTTAACTGAGGTGGAGTAAAATGACAATTGCCGGATGTTTTCTGATCGTGAATTTCGTTGCATGGTCATAATCCTCTGCAGAATGGGCTTTTTGACTGAGTACATAAGCACAGGCATACAAAATTTGCCATGGGCTCTCTCCTCGTCATTTCACAACATGGTGCAGTTAAAACATCAGCAGAGGTCATTTGGTCATTTGTGGTGACTGAATATGCACGTCTTCAACTCTTGGAAGCCTTTGCAGCAGTCAGAAATGCTTTTTAAGAGCAAGTATCTGTGTTTCTTTAAAGCCGCACAGTTGGCCTATAGACAGATGGGTCATAATCGGCGACCCTCTAGAGCATAGTCTCGGTCACCCAGCCGCTGTTTCGAATCTGGGGATCCGTGTGTCAGTACTGTGGAACGAAACGGCTGGCTGCGCGAGACTACACGCAGCATTAGGGATTCCCCCAACCTCGATGCAGGATAATGCTAAAATATGTGGTTCTATGGCAATTATACAATACGCACGCCTGTAAATGAGGTTGCACTATGATTTCGGCCGAACTGGGAGTGAGTAGCGGCGCATACTGTGCGGCTTTAAGCAGTGTGCTATCCTTATGTTTTTGTTATTAAACAAGTCTGAAATCCACCTGTTGTGTTGTTCGTTATGGCCTGTACACACGATCCAACATGTTGGTCCAACTTTTTCGTCAAACATGTTTGATCAAATTTGGACCCCAGCGACACACGACCAATCATGTTCATCAAACATTCTTACAAAAATGGCTGCCAGGTATACAGGATGATGTCATAAAATTCAATCCCCACTGACAATAATACAAGGGCCACTAAAAACTAACAGTGAATGCACTGGGCATGACAGGGTCAATCATGCAACAAAAATTCTGCTCCGCTACACACGATCAAATTTCCAAGTTTGGTCAAACAAAAATAGGACCGAACTTAATCTGCAAAATCATGTTGGATGGATGGAATTCTTTCCATCCAATTTTTCCGTCACACACGATCAAATTTGTTGGTCCAACTTTTATTGTCCAATTTTTCTAGATCGTGTGTATTGGCCATTATTCATGGATTGAAACATGCGGGAATTGTCATTTTACCTCACCTCAGTCAAGCAATGATTGTGCAGCCATCCAGATCTGTACAAACATGAAATAGGTATGAAAATGAAGCTCATGGTCTGGCGCATCTAGCAAAACCAATTTTATATGGCAGTGATACAATGTATTTGGTTTTTCCACAACCACGATTTTCCTAACTGTTGCGTTTTTTCTGGGACACCCTGTAGTGCGTGATTCACTGTCGTCGCGTCATCGACGTAGCGTCTCGGGTTTAGGTCGGAATAATAGAGAGGATGCGCAGCTTTCCGACTCCGACTCCGACTTCAACTACCAGAATGAATTGCAGTCCGCTGTAGACATCCTTGATAAAAACGATGTGATAGACGTTTGCAAATCGTAAAATGCCATAACTTTGTGGCAGAATAATTTTGACTCGTAATCGGAAGTGCGCATAAATCGCAAATATCATAGTCGTCATGGTCGTGTCTCAAAGTCGTAACGACTAGGATTACGACTTCAATATTCATTATTTATCCGCACTTCCGATTTATAAGGCCAATTTTTCCTGCCTTCAATTTATGGTGTTTGACGAATTGAAAACTTCTATCACATCGTTTTTATCAAGGATTTCCACAGCGGACTGCAATTCATTCTCGTAGTTGAAGTCGGAGTCGGAAAGCTGCGCATCCTCTCTAATAGCTCCACCCTCGCGGGTTTGGTGAGACAACCAATACGTCCAGTTCGGTATCAATTCCTTGAACTTTGGCATGATTCAAACATCAGCAGCCTTAATGGTTGCAGGACGAACGCGTAGAGAACCTTTCTAAGCAACACGTTCGCCAAAGATTGCATTGGGTGTAGGTGCACACATAAAACTAACTGTTTCGTTTACAACACATGTCTATTATTCCCGAAGACAACTAGGTAAAAACACCATTTCCCTAATCAATATTTCGTGAATGTGACTCTTTCACAGTTACATGTACGCTGAATCGGTTAATGTCGTCCTGGGTACACCTTATTATTACCCTGGGTATTCTGGGTAAATTCCTTTTTGTTACCCAGGATGATCGTGGGTATAAATAAGGTACCTTAACATTACCCAGTTTGAAATCAACGCCATTTTCCACCTGCGCTCGAGGTACGGTATCTTATTCTAGCCCGCCACGAATTTATATACGTGCATTTTGACGTGGTGATTGTCAGCAGCTGTCAGAACTGCAACCCGCGTTAAAGACTGCGATTTACAGGCGTATTTGCAATCTATTCCATCCTATAGCAGAGTATCGGGATGGAATTTTCATTTCAAAAGGAAGAGAGCTGAAGAAAAATCTGGTGGATGTCGATAATGGTAGATACAAGTTGAAAGCAGGTGTCAAAGTTGATGCGAAACTGAAGTGGCTTGCACGCGACACCATGATTTGGGAGGGACAATTGCGCTGATTTTCGCGGCTGCTACATAACGCACGTACCGGTACCACAACCCAACCTCGTCCCCAGGGGTATAGTTCGCTCAGACAACCTCGGACCACTCGCTCACTAACCCCTGGAATCATCTTCGGTTGCTAATCCAAGAATCTTGGACTAAGTATAGGTGGCAGCACGAGTCAAAATAATCAATTTGAAATACTTACTTGTGCTTTTTAAAATTCTTTTTACAAAAAATCATCAAGCCTGGATAGATAACCTTCTGGTTTGATCCAAAATATTTTGAAAATTTCTTTGGGTATATTCTTGGATATATTTGACGGTTTCCCGTCAACCAATCACGTGCGTTAAATCCAAAGCTGATGCCAGGGGTTCGTGACGCGACCGCCATATTGTCAGAAAGCGAACGACCCCTGGGAACGAGGTTGACCACAACCTAGGGCGCAGTAGTGGAACATGCCGCGGATTTTAAAACTGGGTAATGTTAAGGTACCTTATTTGTACCCAAGACGATCCTGGGTAACAAAAAGGATTACCCAGGATTACCCTGGGTAATAATGAGGTGTACCCAGGACGACATTAACCGATTCAGCCACAGTGACTTATTTTTAGGACACGCTTATTACAGATCTTATAGAAGGAAACAAACGAATGTTGAGCGCGTTGAGACCCGTTTGAACCGACAACGAAAACGAAAAGTGGTAATCTGCTGTTCAGTAACAACAGGGAAGGAGCAATGTTCCTCAATAATTTGTCAACTTGTCCTGGGATCATCAATAGACCAGGGAATTCGTGATTTCCTCAAAACAATTCCGAGAATAACTACTCGAACGTTCTCGTCATTCGTGCGAACAGTAATCCCCTTAAAACAAGCCTGCCGGCCTGGGTGGGTCACGTGGGGTGGATCATGGGTTGATTAAGGGAAAATTGTGTGGGGGGGGGGGCTCTTTTAGAGTAGGTACAAGAGCTCAATCCATACGGGACATTCCTTATACAGCTTGTCATAGCCATAGGGATCTGACCCGCGAAAGTTGTAAACCCTCCTCTGGCCACTTGCCCAACAGTGGAATTATTCAACGAGACTTCGGCAGAGTAAAACTTTAACGACCACCATCAAAACGGGCATCAAAATGCAGATACGGATGTTCTCTTCAAATGTGCCAAGTTATTACAGAAACACTTCACTCAACAATCAGCCTCATAATGCCAAGATGACCCACATTCATGGCATAGGCTAACGTGAGTCCTGATCTCCTTAAGTCACTGGTATTTTTTTGACTGGCTGTCAAACCCGGGCTGTCAAAGGAGACCCTACCTGTCTTACTGAACATGCCGTTCATTGGAGGAAAATCCAGGGATGGTTAATTTGTTGTTTCTGCCATATCCCACAATGCATCACAGCCCGATAAATAAAGAGCGTCGCCATGATGTAAGCACTGGTCGTACAAAAAGGAAAGGATTTTTGACTTCGTTTACTTACTAAACGAACTTCATTGCAGGTGAGACACGAACTCGGCCTACGTATTACTTGACTCAGACGATAGCCCCTCAAGGTGCAATTTTATGGTTCTTTGAAGGCACTAGTGTCCGCCAAACGTCCAACATGTTTCCATCGTCGACCACTCTTGGCCCACGCTAGTACACAAACATCTACGGTGATGCATAGCAAACCATGACCTACTGTACTGATCTTCATGAAACCGCCAAGGAAAACTGACAAAACCGTCTTCATTGCACTCACACTTTGCGTTCTCAGCTCATTATCTGCTGGACACGAGAAAATGATCCACACAAACCATAACTTCAAAATTGATACAAATGGTCACTTATGACAGCCGTAATTTTTGCGGGACGAAAAATCAAGGAGAAAAAAAGGGGTCACTATGTTGACCACGTGACCCCAAAATCACGGACATATACTGCATTCGCCTATTTTTCCAGAGTCGGCTGATCTGGCCTAAATTGTTCTGAGTAGTATTGATGGCTGGTACATGTATGGTTGGTGCCAAAAACCTCTGCGGTGCCATGTTTTTCCGCTTTATGACGCTCCCACTGCCAGCGGGTGCCTTAGTGCTCCGATCCCATAATGAATGGATCACTGAACCACACTCTTCTCCGTAAACGACAATCGGACATTGAGTAGCATGGCCAGTCACGACAACGGAATTTAAATGAGTTCTGACGGCTTAGACCAAAAGTAATCTCCAAGGTCACAAACTACGCCGAATGGGTGAATGTCGTCCTGGGTGACCCTATATGTCACCCATTACAAAACTGGGTGACCCTAAACGTCCCCCAGGACAAGGCTGGGTGACGTTTAGACCCTAAAAACATGGATTTGATACAGCAATAAGCATCTTCGTCGTCTGATGACGAACACCAAGGACGCAAAGTAAAAAGTCGGTGGGTCGGACTTAGAGGATTGGGAACTTTTGGCGAAATCTTTGTCTGGCATTGAGCTTGTCAATGATGGAGATGTCAGAATTCGTTTTCAGCTACACGAACAGCGTACCACTTACATCGGACGCAGGTTTTAAAATGGCACGACTTTCAAACTGGGTGACGTTTAGGGTCACCCAGGACGACATTCACCCATTCGGCCAAACTGGCCATGCGGAGACATCACACTGACTCAGTTGATAATGCACTACATGTAATACTGTTGCGAAACATAGCCACTGGCGATCAGAATGGGAAAAGTAAATACGAACGCATTTTGATGATTCGGTTTCATGATAGGAGGCCAAAACACGACGTCAAAACTTTCTTTGCATCATTCCTGAACCTCCGACCACCACCTAAAATATACATGTAAAAATTTACTGCATGATTTGCTATTGCAAGTACCGCCACAACCCACTGTATGGTGTCGGCACGTAAAAGCCAATAGAGTTTGGTGAAGTCGTATATACGGCAGTAACAGCGGGAATGGCCCATAAAATCTCGTAAAGCGCGTACGGTGTGCACAGTATGAAGAAAGCCAATGAAACTAACAGAAGCATTTTCGTGAGTTCCTTATTTTTCTTGCTGTCATCTCTGTTTGTAAGTGACTTTCTTTCATTTGCTGATTTACGAATTTTGATAAGAATGAGGATGTTGGAAACAGCAATTACCAGGAAGGGAATCGTTGTCGTGACCCCCAACTGGTAGACAGAAACTATAGTTCCAACAAAAGTATACGTCATGACATCAATTTCAACAACGAGCACGTTGGCTAAATTTGTCTCCACTACACGAATTATGTATGTAAAAAACATATTTATATCGGTGACAGCAGGGATTACGGTCAGAAGTACAACATAAGTCACAGCCTTCTTCGCGGTACACAGTGATTTTGCCTTCAATGGAAATAAAACAACAATCGCTCGGTCAACGGTCATGGCAGCCAGAGAAAGACGTGAAGCTTTTGGTAGTACAGATGCAAAGTACACTGTCACCCTGAAATAGATTGAGATGGTTAAAAATCACAGTGCAAACTAGAAATTGACTTACCAGTCAATTTCAAGACCGCCCTTAGAAATGGGGCTATCCAGGGAAAACTACACCACCAGGTGGCTCTTCTGCACTATAAGTCCTGGTGTCACTGTTTGCAACATGGCAGAGTATGGAAGGTGGACTGTTCAGAAACTTAAAAATAGAGTTATCAACAGAGGAGCGTCACTTACAGGCAGAAAAAGTGATCTAATCATTTTCAACCTCAGATGCCTCCATCATTGACGTAATCATCATATCAGACTTGATATTTTATCCACCACACTCTTATCTGATGGCACAAATCGGCTCCTATAACCAGTTAACACCCGGAGCAATAGAAACAAGTTCTACCCTTAGGTTTTTATACTCTAGAAATCAAATGAGCTGATTATTTTTGACCTGAGATGTTTGGGTCATGGTGATATCGACGTTCAATATCACGAAATTTGATATTTTGAGATAACTTGCCATATTGTCAACTGATCAACATGAAACAAGTCTTAATTCATGCCTGCTTATCCAAGGACAGGATGTGGTAAAATTCTCAGCCTCATGTGTCCGGGTGATTGAGATATCATGAAATTTTGATATTTTCAAACTTGATAATTTGCAATATCTCTGCCCGTGGTTGAGGTAGAGACATGATATCACCCATACTTAGGTTACTGAACATGCCCATTTTGATTATGTAATGACCTTGATGATCAGGTCAAGGTCAAACTTGATAATTTGGAATGTCTCTGTCTGTGGTAGCAGTAGAGGTTTGATAACACCCACATTTAGGTTATTTAGGATGCCAATTTCGATTATGTAATAACCCTGATGATCATAGGTCAAGGTCAAGGTCAGAGGTCAAGGTCAAACTTCCCAAAGAACTGATAAACAATGAAACTCAATGAACAGAAAGTGGATAGTAAAACTTATAGTACAGCAGAGACCCCTATTATCCAGAGGTTGAAGTATATTCTGGATAGCCCCATTAGGGAAAGTTGACTGATGAAGAATTACTAGTGGCAATGTAGAAAGTTCGGTTGATGGGCATGGTCATAGCGAGGATCAAGGACCTTGACAAGGTGTCATAGATTTGTAACATTAGAATTACAAAGCTCAGTAAGATGCACATTTAATTGAAAGCCAGAATGTTTTATTTTGTTCATAATCAAAGTGTACAACAAATATAGGTCATATGCGAACATACTAGTACATGTTGTGTACTGCTGCTCCTGTATCCATCACGATTGATGTTGACTGCAAGTAGGCCTATATTTACAATGCAATAGCAAACCGGAAGCTGGTGCAGTCGACAAAGGTTTAGTTTGCGAACAATGTTTGAAGATGATGTCTTCATTGTCGAGCATCAAGGATGGTGGTGCTAGATACATATGATATGTGCTGCCTACTGTAAATCACATACATTGTCATTGGCCCCTTTCATTGTGTCCTGAGACTTGAAGTATGACAGAAATCACCTTGCAGGAAGTTGTGATTATGGTATGATTGTGACAGTCTCTCATGTGTTGCTTCTTTGGCAAATTACTTTCTAACAGCATCAAGTCCTACATGTAGGACACTTAATATCAAGATGGATCTTTTTGTGCATTCGTTTCAGACATTCTGTAAAGAGAAAAGGAAAATGGTTTTGAGTATGAGGCAGTAAGTTAGCATATGGCTTTCTTTGACATGTACCGGTACACACAGAGTACAGATGTATTGGCACTCTGACGTTCTTTCATCACAGTCTTTTAGTGGTGGTATGCATCAAGAGCAAATTGGTGTGAGGAAACTCTAAAACAGACTTAAGTGCTTTAAGCAAATTACAGTAAAACCACCGTATAGTGAACACCCATGGGACCGGAAAAAATGTCCACTATATTGTGGTGTTCACTATGAGGAGGGCCCGGGACGGGTGGTGCGTGCGAAAGAACAACGCAACTCTCACATACTTTATGAATGTCCATTATACCAAAAGCTTCAGGGTAAGGGTGAGGATTTTTCTCTTCTTTTTCTGGCTCAGAAAGGCGGGCCCTACCCCTGTAAAAGCCGCAATACGGCTAGGCCAGGCATGCCAGAGGAGGAGCCGCATTCATCATTCATAGCACTGTAGGCCCGAGGGCGTAGGCCTAGGCCTAGGCCTAGCGCTAGGCCTAAGTATTTTTTCTCTTTGGCATCTTTTGTTCTCTTTGACACTGCGCAGTCAGTAAGTCAGAGTGCCTAGGCTCAGAGGCCATAGGCCTAGACCTACACATCATGACATTGCAAGCAGGCGTGAATGAAGCCATCCCACCTACATGACCTACCTATGTCCATGATGATGACCATGATGCACATGACATGCATAGGCCTAATGCATGCTGCCATGCATGCATGGAATGATGACAGGCCGCCGATGGTGATCAGCGCCGCAAATCACAAATTAACCATGTCAACAAAGTTCATTGTCATATCAATTATCATAAAAAAGTATATACCCGCGAAGATCTACTTCAATTTGGTAATTTCACCATAAAACGAAGAGGAATCAACTCACCGGTTTGCGTAGCACATGTATGAGCAACCAATGCGCATGCTCCGTACGTCTCGGTCACCAATCGGAACGTCTCGCCTCCGCCACTCTCCAGACGATGTTGGCATGGTTGTACCGTGTTTGCCAGCGTGTTGCTGCACTTGTGCGACGAAGCTGTCTGGCCTCTACGTTGGAGAGTGGTGTGTTCTCCACGGCGCTTTCAGTGGTTTAGTTACACTGGTTACCTGACGCCATCAGCATGGTCAGTGGTACGTCATGAGATTTTTATGTTAATGAGCGCCGTGTGCCAATCTGAGGCCCAAACTCGTCCCCAGTGGGTTTACGTTCCTACAACACCACTGGAAAGGGCTGACGATTTCAGGCATACTGCGCATGCGCGATATACTAATTTATGAGGCGAATCACAGCTGGCACCCGCGGCATGATGTTCCCAACTAAACTATTCGTTTGAAATTGCTCTAACATGTCTAATACTCAAACAACTTCGTGTTTTGGGTGTATTATATGACTCTTTAGGCATATGTGATATTTTTCAGTCATCGAAGAACGAAATATTGTGGGAAACAAACATTTTGGCACGCTGCCAGCGGTTGTCCAGAAATTTTGGACAAGTCGCCAGCCCTTTCCAGAGATATCCTCGGATGAGGTAGATCTGGGTACGAGATTGTCTGAGGCCTCTGAAACGGCTGGAACCACAAGATTCTTGTGCTCATCGATTTTACAAATCATCTGATAAAGCAATCATACCGAAATTAGAATTTGTTCCAGTATTTGTAAAAATACTACTATTTTAACATTCCGTTGGCGAACAAATGTTTTATTAGGGAATAAAATACGAACTCTTTCGAATCCCTACGCAATTGGTTGTGCACGGTCAGAAATCCATCCGCCGTCAGCAATGTATTTTGCACTGTGCAAAAGTAGTACCGGCGTAGCCGTTTCCAGAGTTTAATCTGAACTCTCGGTACGAGATTGCGGCTAATGCATGTAATGGCTGCGAAGACGGGAGGTAGGCCTACGATAATACCCCAACAAATTTCATCACAATTTCACTGTTTATTGTGGTCGAATCACCCCAACAATCAATAGGATTCTGTGTAATATGCATATGAACCATTTGTGAGAGTTTCGCCGCGTTTCAGGTCGAACTTCTTCAGTTATCCAGGCGAAACCACAGATTGGATGGAGAGAGAGAAATTCAGTAAAAACAAGGAAGACCGCCCCATTGATGGGGGCGGTCTTAATAATATGACTATTATACAGAGTCATTGTTGAGTAGCCTACATGTACCATATCCCACACATGGCTCTTTTCTTCAGCTGCTGCGCGTGGCATGGTCAAGTTCTTTTTTTCCACCCATAAAGTGAAACATATACATTTGTACAGCAAGAAAAACTCCTTTTTGCGCAAAGAAACAGAAACATTTATCTGATTTTATTGATTTTATTTCCTTCTCTTCTATATAGCGCCTGAGGAAGACCCCTATTGGGGTCGAACATTTGCGAAATATTCGGAGACGACTTTCCGATTTATTGTATACTGTGTGTCGTTTTCCCCTCTTTTTGGATAACTGATTACCTCAGGATGACATAATTGGGCATGTCGGGTTTGCAGTGCCTGTATGACCAAGCTTGCAAATCCTGTGACCCAGTGTGTGATGGCCCGCCATACAGTTTCTTCAGTGCTGGGTCAGGCAAATAGTTCAGATCAGATTTACATTTTCTATGAGTGCATGCACATACAGTACATACCAAAGTGTCGTCGTAACATCTCCCATGTCAATTTTGAACCATTTCCTTGTATCGTCAATAACAGCTATTAATAACATATTGAGCAAATACACCGAATCCACAACTGCTAGAGCTGACATGTAGGCGCAAGTACTGATGTTCCGGTATCCCTTTCTTGTTGTGACCAGGAGGGATATCACATTGCCAGTTAGGCCGACAGTTATAATGAATATCGGTGCCCATTTTGTGAATATTGAACGCACGAGTACCAATGTCCACAACTGATTGATGCCGTTGTCGCTGGTGCAGGGCTGCTTACCCCCCTGGTTCGGATTTGGGGATTTTTGATCAAAAATTTGTGGATTTTGGGTCAAAATTGTGGATTTTATAGAATTTGGCATGAAATATTTGTGGACTATTCCCAATAAATTGTGGATTAATTATCAACGGCAATCTGCTCATCTTTTACTGTATTTATGGCTCCAAAGTCAACATTACAGTATGAAGTCAACATTACAGTGTAGTATCAAGTATGTGCAGTAGGCCCCTAGGTCTATGCATGTACCGTATGCATTGATCATGTTTATACACCGGCATGACCGGTTTTTGGGACCATGTGATCCATGGAATCTTCGAGTATTCTGACAGAAAAACTTGCCGTCGACGTTTCTTTCTACGTTCATCTTCGTTTATGATTTTCATCACATCAGAGTGACTGTTTTCAGACTCCAACTCGACCTCAATCGGCCGTTTTTTTTGCATAAAACCACGATTTGGGAGCCTACCAGCCGCAGACAGCACCGGTTCCGCCATTTTGCCATGATGGTGCAACCTCGTTCCCAATGATTCTACAATGGTTCCTCTATATATATCATTAGACACGTTGTCAAGCTGGTGTAAGACTCCTGGAAACGAGCTTGACTGAGTGAGACTCACGATTAGTTTCACTGTCTACCGATACGCGCCACTACATGCACATGTGATCACATCGTATTTTGACAAACTTTCGCGTATTTTTTATTGAAAAAAATCCGTACAGGTAAAGCCTAAATACGTACTGCGTATTTTGAGCCTTGTTTTGCGTAACAAATACGTAAATTACGTACGGGTAAGCAGCCCTGCTGGTGGTGTGAGACACACCCGTCTGCAGATGCGTGGTGTTGACTGTCGTTTCTCCTCGTGTCCCTGTCACAGTCATGTTTTCTTAAAGCACCACGGTATTGCCACTTTCTGTCGACAGCCGGCGCCACCGGTACCATTCTCCAATACTGTAGTTAAGCCTTTCGCCCCAGTGTTGGAGAATGTATGATTACACTACAATGCACGTAGTAGCATGCGTAGTTTACCAAGTCGTCAATAGAGGTCGCCCTTAACGCGGGTAGGTGTAACGCAGGATTAGGAAACCCTTTAAGAACATGATATGCCAACTGGTCAACGATGAGTTCCTTATTTGGTATTATCATAAAGGAATCAAACATAAAGGTTTAACTGCGAACGATGTGGTATCTGAGGGATACACTTCATGTGTTGCCACCAGATGTCTCTCATTGCCTGAATTTTGGCCTTACGTAACAGGCAGGAGCTTCAACTTTTTTGTAGTGCTGGGGTACATGAATCTGTCAACTTGATGCCTTGAGTTCAATTTCCGAGTATAACAGAGCTATTTTCAGCGTCATTAGTGTTCCATATGTAAATGTATGTAAGTCTATACAAATGTACACAGATGACCCTGCACTCTCATCGTTCGTGGGGTTCTCATTAATTCAGTCCTGTTGTATCATAAGATCAACTGGTCAGAATTCAACAGAAATTTGCACTAACATGCAGAAGGGTCTTGCCCGTCATATGGAAGAGTCAAAATGCAAATCTGTTGAGGTTTAAAGGGATACTGTCCACATTTATAAAATGACAAGTCTGGTGGCGTTAAGGTTCACGTAGTGAAGTTAGTGTCGAAAAAAAACATCGCAATTGAGGGATATTGGGGCACCATTTTAGAAATTCTGAACTTCCACCCGACGTGGCCCTAAGGATATTTCATTGGTTTGCCACCAGAGAAGTTATGGCACAACACGTAGAATCCAGGCAGTGCTCATCCAGGAGGCGATTACCTACACTCGACGACTGGTAGCCTGCTTTGTTCACCCACGTGGTGAAGATCGACTCATTATTCACAGGGGAGGCAGGCAAGGCGTGTTGAGTTCTAACTAGGCCTTTCGTAAGAGTTATCTACATTAATTATTCATACCTTCTCTCAAAAAGCGTTCTCTCAAAAAGCGGTTAGTTTATTGTAACCTTTCTCCCACAAAATGTATCATTTTACGCAAACAGCAAATTCGTTTGTGATGTTGATTTATACCAAACAATCCCGAACCCCCTACGCCTTCCAATAATAGGCTCGTCCTGCCTGTGTTATTCTGCCATGTATTGGATATCGCGAATGCACAGGGCATTAAACGCAATTGTTAGGTCAACTAACGAATATTACGGTCCCAGAAGAAATCCGAAGCAGCAAATGTATATCTACTTTTGACTTATTAAGGTTATTCACTAAAAGTTCATCTTTATCGAAGGTTATCCGATTTTATTGGGTTCCAATCTTCAGCCTCACAATGAAAGTTTCCTGCGTGAGTGCGAAGCCCTGGTTATGGTAATGTGAATAACCGCGCGATGGAAGAGTGAATCGGGCAAAACCGGTATGAAAATAATGGTCACTACGTGAACCAATAAATTTGTAAGTTGAATCTTTATGCTTGATTCTTTAATGGTGTTATCTCTCGTGATTGCTTGCCAGCAGTTTTCGTTCTTTGGTGTCAGCTACCACAGGAAAGCCTCGCAGATCCTGCTGCTCTATCACTCGGGAAATACGCATCTCTGATATCTTTAGCTATATAGTGCGTCACCATAAATTATCGCTGGATCCGTCATCTCCACGAAATGTGCATTGTACACGAAGGATTTTCCTTTTTTGTCCTGTTGATGCCAAAAGTTATGTGTCAAAACATTTCAGCAATTTATTTCGCTAAGAAATGTCGGCCTTTTTGGGCATCGCAGGTGAGAAAGTGCAGTTTGAACGGGGAAACCCGGGATTATCGATCGTCGGCCGTGACGGCCAAATGGAGGTCAACATGGCGGATGTATCCTTGGCGACGGAAAATATGTCGGAAGTCGGCAATGTCGCTCGACAAATACAAGCCCCAAAAATATTTCCCTTCCTTGATAGGAAAGAGTTTTAGGTGGTTATATTGCTCACACATTTATTGTTATAAAATCATCTTCCAAATATCCACTGACGGCGTCAGCTCATGGCGGCCCGAGTCAAAAGTGTAAACATTGAAACCGCGTTCGCATTTTTCGGTGGCTGCGTTTACGCATTATACTGATTACTTGATTATTATTTTGTGATATTTCGATGAAATATTTATTCAGGATTATAGATATAAAATGTCAGTCAAATGACAAAGGAAGAGGAAATCACTTGAGTTCACAACAAGGTCCTCTGAAATTTCGGCCAAACATGTAAACTTCGGTGATAATTTTACGTCACGGACTATAAAAAGCAAGGCATGATTTCGCTTCGGACGGGTGTGCCTGCAATCTCGTCCCCAGGGGTATAGATCGCTCAGACAACCTCGGACCACTCGCTCACTAACCCCTGGAATCAGCTTTGGATTTAACGCATTTGATTGGTTGACAGGAAACCGTCAAATATACCCAAGAACATACATGTACCCAAACAAATTTTCAAAATATTTTGGATCAAATCAAAAGGTTACATCCAGGTTTAATGATTTTTTGTAAAAATAATATTAAAAAGTACGAGTAAGTATTTCAGATTAATTATTTTGACTCGTGCTGCCACCTATACTTAGACCAAGATTCCTGGTCTAAAAGCCAAAGCTGATTCCAGGGGTTAGTGACGCGACCGCCATATTGTCAGAAAGCGAACGACCCCTGGGAACGAGGTCGGTGTGCCTGTTACATGTTGAGAACAGCAAATGCATGCACTCTTCCATCAGTGATGTTCTAATACAGGGCTATCTTCTTCATACTACCTGATCTAGAGTGTTACCAACCTTAATCACCGACGATCTAAAGGATGAGTCTCCTCAGTCACCTGTGATCTGGATGGTGCAACTCCATGGGACGCTACTTGTGATCTGGACAGTAACACCAGCGTAATCTGTGATCACGGGGGGGGGGGGACCAATCAGCTGCAGCTGTCTATCATCAGGGGCGTAGCTAGCGGGGGGATCGGCAGGGGGCAAATGCCCCCGGAGCAAAAGGGGACAAAACAAATCTTTCTTCTACAAGGCCATTTTCCCTCTTCAAACCGAGTTATTGTGGTGTCAGATGTGGGAAAATGCATCTGAGAGGATGTAGATTTTCAATTTTTATGCGGGAGGACCCCCAGACCCCCGTCCGGCTTCGCCCTCCAGATTAAATTTGCCCCTCCCCCTAGGCCACAAAAGCTAGCTGCGCCCCTAATCACGCATCATGATATTCTTCAGCTGACCTGTTTCATCTTCTAGCCCAGGATATTTATCGAAAATAAAGGGGAACCTAGAACAAATTGCAACAGAATTTCTTTTTGCTTTATATGGTTTAGTATACCCCTCCAAACATCACATAAAAAGTCCCTTTAAATCCGTTGTCGCTGTGTTGTAGAAATGACATATTACGTCATATTTTGCCCAAAATCAACAAATTTGCCGTTTTTACAACAAATACGAGTTTAATGATGTTCTAATCATGCCTATCTGACTAAGAGGTGCCATATTTCTATCTATTGGTACATTTATAGTGTCTAAAACGGACGAGGAAAAAGTCAGCAGTACATGCATACTTGAATTTGTAATAGAAGTCCATTAACATTGTACATGTAATAGGAGTTATGTAGGATCTCAAATAAATACCAATTACGGGCACTTCGGGGGGTCGGATTTGAAGGGACTTTTTTGTGATGTTTGGAGGGGTATACTAAACCATATAAAGCAAAAAGAAATTCTGTTGCAATTTGTTCTAGGTCAAAAAATCATATTTTCCTAGACTATTCTATTCCTACCACAGTAGCTGAAAAACTGTCCAAGGATAGAGTAGAAGTCAGCGACCCCTAATTTCATAGTCGAATCCCTGATCAACGCGGTATCTGCGCCCCGCAGGTGACTTCAGGATTTGAGGTACTCCGATCACTGACTTCTTCTTCCTGGAACTAATAAATATACATGTACGACTGAAATTTCAAATGGGCGTTTAAACTCCCATACATGTATGTCTCTTGGTTTTTGCTGGGCCGTCATAGCCGTAATAATTCCTATCAAACACGACCAGTCCTCTCGTGCGTAGAGGTTGATACAAGTCATATTGTCTACCGTAAGTGTGATCAGTGAACAACGCAGTGTGGCCCCTTTCTGAATTCCGTTCTCGTTTTCCTCTGCCGTTTCCGCACACAACCGCTTGCTGAATCTACATGTCCATTTGTAGCCTACTAAAGCAACAATGGGTGAGAAGGATCGACGCTCGTTAACTAACTAAATGCATATGTCCGAATCCAGTAGATTAGATTGCCCTTACTGACTTGCGCTATTAGATGAAACACAACGCCCACTGGTGCAGCTGAAACCGAAGAAACTGTTTCACTTGTTCATCGAATTCTGTGGATGCTGCTCGTCATTAAGTAACCGGTGATATCATGTAACGATCTGATTGACATAATCAGAAAGCAATAGGAATCGGAGCCTGAGGCAGCGAGAGATAACTGTATCCTGCATCATGCGTCATCACATGTATTTTTTTCTATGCACTCTCAGTGCATGGGTGCAGTCAGGTTACACGATACAGGTTACATAATTAATGTTCCGCTCGGCTGAGCGGTATGATATGTTTCTGAAGTTTCTTTTGGAAGAAAATGTCTCACAACCTGATTACACGCTTGCGCGCGGAATTCTCGAATATTCGTAACCGTCTTGTAAGCACACTGTGACACTACGTTCAAAATAATGGGGAATGCCGAACCTATACTGTAACCTTGATTAAGTACCCCGAACTTTCTTGGAGGGAGCAATGGTCTACGAATGTAATCAAACAGCATCACTAAACCGGTACTGACATACGGAACAAATATAAGAAGTGGCTCATATTCGAGTCTAAAGTTGATATCAGTATCTCAGTTGGTATCAGATGCAAAAAGTGAACATCAAAAGATCTTGAAATTACTGTATTCTTCCACTTTTCCGGACGTCGGCTGGTCAGGGCTAAAAAGTTCTAAGTGTGGGGGAGAAGAGTAGAAAGAAACCCAACATAGTATCCGTCATCTCGCATGAGGGAATTGCCGGACGCAAGGCAGATGAAATTACTTCTGCATTCATAACTGCTATCGAAAAGGAACGGGACAAACACACATTATTTTCTGGTGTGACAATTGTACCGGACAAAGTAAGAACTAGTGTTTTGTGGACAGCATTAGTGGGTCTGCTCAATAGTGATACACTTGAATGTGATGACATCACAATCAAATGTTTTGAGGCAGGGCATACATGTAGCTTCATGAGTGCCGACTCGTTCCACCACGGCGCGGAACTGGCCATGAAGTACAGAAATAACGGCAAGGTCTACGACTTCGAATATTTTGTCGGCGTTGAGAAGAAGTCAAACTGTGGCGAGAGTTGAGGGAAGAAGAGGGATTTGTCCCCATTCAATGACATTTCTTTGCATTAAAGGGCCTCTAGAGGCCCTTTAAGACGACAATTCATGTATATTTTTTGTATCGTTTGCCTTAAGGATTCGCATAAATTATTTCGAAGAATAATCTGCATTACGGTAGGGCCTACCTCATTGTGCCCGACACAGCAAAATTGTTTTCGGAACAGTTGTTAATAGGTCAAATCAGAACCAGGTGCCAATTGATAATATACAGTCAGGTAGGAAGCCCTATTCGGTTTCTCTTGCCATTATATATATATTGATCTGTTGATCGTATTTTTGTTTCTCAACAACGACATTATTATCAAAATTTCAACGAAGAACTTCGTTGCCATGTTAATTGAACCTCCTTGTTCGAAGTGTATTGATCGAGAAGACCTACAAAAGAACCAGCGTAAATTTCAACAGCTCAGTTGTTAGCTTGCTAATTTCCAAGAGGATGGCAAGTAATCTCTTCGTACAAGTTAAAAAAAAGGTAAGGTTTGGGTTTATAGTCTGATATCAACAACGGTAAAGGTGTCATCTGATTTTACACTTTAACCCCAGTCTGTCCTGAAATCTTTCAGCATGTTCAGTAGAACTCAGATGAGCTGCTCATTCAGCGCTACAATCCGAGCATTTCCGACCGGTACCCATTTATACACCTGGGTGGAGAGACGCAAGTGAGGCAAAGAGACTTGCCCAAAGTCTCACGCCCAGTGGGATTCGAACCCGGGACCCTCTGACCGCTTGTCGGAGGCCCGAACCACTACACCACCGTAGCTCCAAGTGAAATAGGAAATGAACTCCCAGCATGGATTATCAAATATGGTAGGCCTATGAATGATCTTGTCATCTGTGGCTGATTTCGATCAGGTTGAGATTGCATTATGATAAAGCGTGAGTTTGAACACTTGATTTCGTTTTGAATTTTTGAGGATGTTTCTCTTTCGCTGGATCCACATTTTCATTTCGATGGAAAGGAAAGATAACTACTTTTTTAAAGCAGGTACCATGACCCTGTTTTTAAGCACTATAGAAGTCGCAGATTTCCTGGCAACACCAGTTTTGACGCAAGGACGCGAAGGCTGATAAGCGGCAAATTAGCTAAGCTACTTATTACCGGCCGAAGGCCCCAGAAGGTATCCGCCACGGATTACTGAATTTCTGGGAGATATTGCTGCAGCTAGCCTTGTTTAGTGTATTCATTCACCTAGAGTTATCATTTTGCCTTTAGCAATGGTATTTATAGTAGGCCTAATTTGGCATCTCAGCTTTGCCAAGCGTATGTGACCGGAACTTTCTCCCGCAGCTGTACGGCAATATTGATTGGGCACCGTGTAAACGGCCCCATTAGGTATCTTGCAGCTAACCGACCAAACGGACGAAAATTACTTATGCGGCGACGTATAGTACGATATTCTCCAACGAAATGTCTCCATACTACAGTCTTACACAATGAATGCCCCTACCGCCAATCTACCCCCCTACCGCCAATATGCCCCTACCGCCAATCTTCTTGGAGAATGATTTTCGTCACCACGCCTTCGGCATAATGTAATAAGGTCTGTCAGTCTATTGGCCAAGATCTAATTCATGCATGGCGCTACTCAATCTGCTCGATAGGGGTGCCACGGAGATTACGTCACATGTCAGCGTATGTAGATGGTATTCATATGTTTGCTGCATCATCAAAACGGCTGAGAGAAGAGTAAGACGGCCAATTACACAGCCTGAAAAAGACGCCATCAGCAATGCCTGGCACATTCACCGGAATAATTACCATCGCGCCCTTGCGCATATCCGAGGAGACTTGCCTGCCCAGATATTGCGAGATATTAATATGATGGCCACAATGATAAAGCACTTCGTCGCAGAATAAGAGATTTTGTGCGGAGGGAATTAATTGAGTAAACTTTTGAAACTTTCTTAATATTGCAACTTTTGTCTCGTTTCATGAGTATCGATTTTTTCCAAGCTACATGTATGCCGATCCAAAACAAACATCATTTCTTAATTTGTCACACGGGGGCGCGCAAAGCATGACGGTTGATGCCTGTCGGCAAGACTATTTGCCTTCCCTATGTAATAATGGGGTATCGAACGAATGGTTTCGCCCACTTTGTTGGTCATTACAGGAGCGATCGCCTGGACAGCCAATCGTGTGGAAAAGGGGCGGGTAATTTATTATAAGTCGCCGTTTCGTCCGTTACGTCCGTTCCGTCGGTTAGCTGCAAGATACCTACTAGGTGATTCCACATGACGAAAGTTTCTCACCTGAGGCCTGTTTCGTAAAGTGGCTTTAAGCTAATGGTACCTTTGACCAAATGGAAAATGCATTGAGTTGATGGTACCATTAGCTTAAAATCACTTTATGAAACAGGCCCCTGTTCTTCAATACCGATCGATTCGTTGGCGTTTTATGAAGTACTAGCAAGAACCCGTGGCGACCGGTGATTCTGAGTTTGGCCGAGGTTGGGATGCACGGCAGGGCTGGAATGGCTGCAACACATTGTGCAGTAGGGAGAATTTAGAAAGCAATCCAACAACACCATTAAAAAATGTAAAATTGCTAACAGAACAAAGTCCTCTTTGCAAATTAAACCTTCCTTTGCACCAGGATATGCTATCCTCTATTACCATGCCGAATTTCGAGGCGAAACAAAACTTCTAAGTGTGACTTCCAGCATTATTATATAGATATGGAGGGAGCTGTTTTTCAAGAAGTAGGTTGGTAGCTATTTAAGGCTCCCGTTCCATAGAGTTAACGTTTCACTTTTTACTTTTCCCGTTTCATTTTTCTCGTTTTACGATTCGTCTTTGATTTAGAGGATTAGTTCCACAGAATTCACACCCAAAAGAATGAGCATGTTCATTCCTCGTGTCACTGGTGATTTTCATTTATTCACGCATGAAATGGATCGCACTTGTCCGAAGGTAGAAAAATGACACCAATGGAACCTGCATCATAATAAATACATTGCCCATTCTTGGGTTCACCCGTGAAACATGACAATTCACGCAAAAAGGCCAATTCATCGTGAAAACGTGAACTCTATGGAACGGGAGCCTAAGAGGCAATTTATAGTAACTTTCTATGATGCCGTGAAATCATCAATGAACTAGAACTCTTGAAATTTGCTTATCAGCAAATTTGATTGTCAGCACTCTTGACTGCTAGGCCTACATGGACATTATGATGGAGGACGCTACATTGATGCAAGGCCGGGGACGCGGCATCAGTGAATCACGCTCTGTGTAGAAACATGTACATCGTGCACATCAGCGTGTACATCTATCCATGTGCACTGAATGTTCACAGCAAACTGCAAGAGTCGAAATGAGATAGCAGGGTGCTTTCTTCAACACACTTTCCGCAGGACATTGAGCTAAGGATACAAAACATTGTTGGGACAGGTCACTGAGTATCCATTTCGCCGACATTCCTTGCGCTGCCTCTCTGAATGCTTGAATCGAAAACTGCATGATGGTGGACGCCATTTTGGAAACACTGTGAGTGGACATGACACGTGGAGATGTTTTCATTCGCGTTTAAAAATAAACAGCCAATCACAAGCGACAAAATTACAGGCCGGGGGGAGGACTAATGGAATGTGGCAGCAATTTCGCTAAATTTCGACAAGAAAAACTCTTCTATGTCACCAAACTAATGGATTCTGGAAATTTCGGAAAAATGCAGCGCTAGATACAGTTATACGCTATTGTATTTTGATTTATTAAGCCGTTTTTTGGCATCCTGGCACACCACGGGCATCGCGTGACTACACCTCCTGTTACATCACTCATACCCCTGGCGTCAATAGGAGCATTCGTATTTCACGGCTTGGTCCTAGTCACGAGTGGCCAATCAAAATGCCCCTTTTATAAACTTGCGGCGTTGTCTGTCAATCTGGCTCCCAGGCCGGGCTTCCAGGAATACAAATATTTTTTGCTGTACATTTTAAGTAGTCTTGTCCGTCATGTCAGAAATTTACTGGAAATCCAAGCATTTTGCGAGACATAAATCGGAAAACATGACTCGATTCGATCCATTGCAGTGCACTGTACAGCTGACGCCGCAGCTTGCCATCCAAGGCTCTTCTGCAACGCGTAATCTGATTGGCCAATATTTGGCACGTAAACTAAAGGGAACAGCCACCTTGAACAGTGTGTAGTGACTATTACCGCCTGGGGTAGAAGTCTGTAGTTCGACGGAATGACGCACTACCCCAGGTAGGCCTGGATGTCTTTTGGGAGCCGTAGGAAAATCGCATGGTGGAAGAAGCAGAAAGAAGAAAGAAATTTTGTGATCTCAATATGGTCAGCACACTGACAGGTGTGCTGACCATAATAATTTATATGACCGTGCAAAGAGAACTACGTAAAACACAACTTAGACAAAATTGGCCAGCTTGTATTTTAATGTAAGCTTATATGACTAAATCCAGAGAGACCACGGGTACTGTTCTGTCGGCTTGAGAGATATCACAAATCTCTCTCAATCCAAGAATACAGTGCTATGCAATCGCTACGACAAATAAATTTAGACCAGGTTTAGCCATCGAGCCGCCCGATAAATAAGCACCATCTTTGGGCATTGTTTGTCGACCTGCTCGATGAGCAGTACCTAGAACAGCGAACCACCCGAATGACGTCAGCCCGGCCAATTCTACGTTGTTTGTCCGAATCTGCCAATCTGAAGAGGTTGCCACCATCGTTCCTTGGCTCAGACCTCTGAAAAGGGCTGGAACCCAGCACAAGATTCTTGTGCTCATCGATTTTACTAATTATTTGATAAAATAATCATACCGAAAATTAGAATTTGACGTTAACATTCCGTTGGGTATTCGATGTTTTATTGAGGAACAAAGTACGAACTCTTTGGAATCCCTACGCAATTGCTTGTGCAACGGTCAGAAATTCATCCGCCATGACAATGCATTTTGCATTGTGCAAAAGTAGTACCGGTCTAGCCCTTTCCAGAGTTTCATGTGGCATGGAACTCTGGGTACGAGATTGCGAATCTGATTTGCCCTCTTTAGGCACAGACAAAACGGAAACTCAGATATCAGTATATGATTCGTAATGCTTGTACGAAGTTTGCCTTAAAATTAGTACCTGGGCAGCATGCTATTCAGTGTAAGATATCGAGCTAGCTTGATAAATAGGCTTCTAATTGAACCTTGCACGTCGAGCTGGCGATAAAGACACGCCTCTTCATGAATAATGCATAATGGCACCAGCAGCTTTAGTTCGGAGGTCAGCAGTGTGGTGGTGCTGCATTGCTCCGATGGGGATTACCAAAGCCACATTTCTCCTTTGGTAAGACACAAAAATGTTCATCATTATCTCAGTAGATTGGAGTTCTGGGTAAGTGCCATTAAGCGGCCTATCCACGTGGAATATTATTACTGAGGATCAAAATAGGCAATATTATTGCTAATCTGTCTTCCATTCATTTTGCCAGAAGCATCGGCCCCATGTTGTGCAATAATATTGTACGTGGATGGACCACTTTATGTGACGAGGTTTTACGCTATATGTTTGCCTATTTTGCCCAGAGTGATCTTCAAACATTAGTCATCAGTACCTCTGTTATCACTCAAATAATATTAGGAAGATGTGCTTAAGGCGGGAGACTCTATACTCCGATAGGTGCCAAGGTCGTTGTCAGGTATTGCAGCCTTTGTTTCTCGGCTTTCATGATGGCAGCTCGACGTTCAAGCCAAATTTTGCGTATTGTTGATTATTTCTAGAATTAAACACTGACCAAACAATGGCAAAACAAATACATGTTCTGTTTTCTCTTAACAAATAGGAGTATTTTACAGAAAAGTCCAGAAGGTCTGCATCAAGAACACATTCGTATTTTCGAAATCTGATATAATATCACCTCTCACATCAATTTTAACTAGAACTGAGAATTCACTGAAAGTGAATTCATGGCCACACCACAAATGTTTTTCCAGAAGCTGGTTTGTTATGTTAACGTAAGGTGGCGGTGTTCAGGTGTTCGAATGCTGCATCTGTGACGACGAACTGGCGAGCGATCATCAGGATGTAGGCCTACACGTCATCATGATGTTAGTGTACACAACATGTACAGGCACGACTTCGTGCCATGCATAGATCTCATGTTTCCACGCACGGTTTTATTTATAGACTCCGGTTCTATTTATAGATTACGGCGATCATGATTCATTTAGCTGAAAAAGGTCAGTATCTCAGTCAAAATTGAATGAAAGTGCACAGGAACCTTTTCATCGGGAGAGGACAACTAGATCTTTAGACTGTGCAAGCCGAAAACGTTGAGGAAAGAAAAAGTGGTAGAGAAAAATTCCAGCGTCCTGCGAAAACAATACTGACCACACCACTGAGTGGTGGTGTGGTCATAAATACCTCTTCGAGAAAGAAGGATAGCTACTAGCATAAAAATGACGGTCTACCGAAAGATCAGCCAAAACTACGAGCTTCTTCATCCAGATTGTGGGGGAGTTAAATCAGTGATTTATTTTGAATGCGCAGTACTCTGTCTACTTCGACGTGGATGTACTACTATCAATATCTGTGGAAGTTATCCCAGGTATAACTGTCAACTCAGCAACAAGAAGGGCACCTGTATGGCAATTACTGAAGCAGAACATGTTGATGGTTGTAAGCTTTTTCAACGAAAGGTAGGAAATCATGAGAAATGGACAGGGTGTACCAAAAAATTACCAAAAAGCACTGACAAGCCAAAACCTGTCATTTTCTCGCAAATGCACAGTTTGCAATACCACGGTTTTCATTTCGATAAAAGAACAGCATCAATGTGAGGTCCTTGTCTCTAAAGAGTCCATATCCAAAACGCCTGCGGTTTTGCTGTATCAGATAGCCACCAAACAGATCGACTCGTTTTGGTCATCACTTATCGCACAATAGACAGGATTAGCACCTTTCCGACTCCGACTCCGACTACAACTACGAGAACGAATTGCAGTCCGCTGTCGTCATCCTAGATAAAAACGAGTTGATAGACGTTTGCAAATCGTAAAATGCCATAACTTTGTGGCAGAATAATTTTGACTCGTAATCGGAAGTGCACCAAAATCGCAAATATCATAGTCGTATTTCAAGTCGTAACGACTAGGATTACGAGTTCAAAATTCATAATTTATCCGTATTTCCGATTTATAAGGCCAATTTTTTCTGCCTTCAATATATGGTGTTTGATGAATTGAAAACGTCTACCAACTCGTTTTAATCAAGGATGTCCACAGCGGACTGCAATTCGTTCTCGTAGTTGAAGTCGGAGTCGGAGTCGGAAAGGTGCTAATCCTTATGGTTTTCCTCATGGAGATCTTCAAAACCACAGCGCCTTTATTGTAGATCGGCGTCGTTGTATGCAAGCAGTCTTCGTGGCGCGTACAGAAAGAGGTTGGCGAATCGATCAGAGGGTTGTGGGTTCGCATCTCGGTGCCATCACCGATTATTTTTCGTTTTTTCTCATTTGGCAGCTGTGCTGAGGTCTTTACTGTTCCAGAGCGTGGTGGCAAGTGAAACCAACTGTGACCGTCCGAGAGGGTGTATCGTTTTGAGAGGTAGTTTGGAAGTGCCTTGTGGCTGTTCGTAATTTCTACCTCTGCCGCTTGGGGTTTATATCTATTAAGTTCAGCTTTAAAGACAAATAAACTGATAAAAAAACATATTTATTCTGTCTCAACAAAGTAACTTTTTTGATGTTGATCTCAGGAAAGTAAAACAACAGATGTAAACGTAATGTTTTATGGCACTTTGTGCTTCCCCACTTGGTTTCAGTCACGGCCAAGTTCTCATGGCCCCATCATGGTGGAAAATAAATGTCTTGGCAAACTTTGCTCTTCTCACCGCTACAGGTGAATCCCAACCCTGCAACAAATTGGATTACAAGCCATTTCGTTTAAACATGCAGTGCCTGCATGATCAGCCATGCGGAACTCTATTCAGGCGCCAGTGATATCAATTTGAAGCTAAGATCCACAGGATTAATATAACCTATGTATATTTGTCATATCCATCCTAGATATTTAGATATTGGGGATTCTAAAATACCTTGGTATCTCGTGCGTATGTTTCAAATGGATAATGCATTAGCCTCATTCTGAATGCAGCGGGTCTGGGTGACACAACCAAGACCCGCTCAGTGTAATGGCGTGCGTCCAACATTTCTCGCTTCGAGCATTCAGCGAGGTAGTGCAGCGAATGTCGGCCAGGTGGATACTCAGTGACCTATCCCAACGAGGTATTGTACCATTAGGTACATTTCCTGCGGATAATCCGTTGAAGAAAGCGCCCTGCGACCTCATTTCGACTCCTGCAGCTTGCTGCTAGCGCTGCACACAGATGTACACGATGTAGGCGCGATGTACAGGTTTGTACACACAGTGCGTGATTCACTGATGTCGCGTCATCGACGGAGCGTCCTCCCTGATGTCTTAGGCCTATTTATTGCAATCAAACTGCACTGAACCTATGTATACTATGTCTAGTTTGAGGTATTTTAGAATAGAAATTAAACCCTCGGCTTCGGGTCTTGGTTGCGACACCAAACCCGCGAGGGTGGAGCTAAAATCGCCTCGGGTTTGGACGGAATTTTTGCTCCACCCTCGCGGGTTTGGTGTCGCAACCAAGACCCGAAGCCGAGGGTTTAATTCCTTAAAAATACCAACTGTTTCGTTTTTTTGATACACCCTGTAGGCTTCATGTGATGACAAAAAAGACCATAAGTAAGTTCCCAGTAGCATTTCCTGCTACTCTAGCTCAGAGTATTTCTGTGTACATATTTTGGGGCACCCTATTTACCACATTTCATATTATTGGTTCACCAGAGTGACCATTATTATCATCCTTGATTTTCTGTCACGGTTTATGTTCCCGGATTTTCTCTGCCATGGTTCAACCTTTCCAGGTGAAATTTGGAGGGGATGATTTTTGTATTATAAATGAGTGTCTGCGCGGTATTTGGTAAATAGTTTCGCCTATTTTTTAGATTAGTAATTTGAAGAGGCTATTTTCGGCATGGAGAAAACGCGGAATTCCACGGAATTCCGCTAGACATAATTTGGTGGTCTGCAGTTTATACAGTACTATTAACTGGTGTGAAACTTGTTACGTGGATCATCCCCTCCCGTCCCTTCCCCTTATCTCTTATCATATTGGCACTAGCCTAGATACGAGGTAGCAAGGTAGTTGGGCTACAGAAACAATCCCACTGTGGCTGCATTCCAACTGCTTTGCTTGGCCTTGTTATTTCATTATTATTATTATATGCTACATGTGTCAAGGCCAGTGTATAGTTTATTCCATTGTTAAAAGCTATATTCTTGGCGGATTTCCGTGGAATTCCGCGTTTTCTCCATGCCGGGCTATTTTTGGGTGTTCTGCTCCAACTCGTGAGAGACGAATAGAATTCCTTCAACACGTAAATATGAAAACATACAATTGCTAACATTGATCATGCCGAAATAACAAGTATTTGTCACCCATCACATCAAATCAGCTATAAAGTCGCACAAGATATGAACCAGGATGAACTAAAAATAACTCCAGGAGAGAAAGGAAGAAATGTAATTGTTCAGATTTTACAAAAGGTACACAATAAGCCTAGGCCTACTGAAATTGACAAAACATTGGTCTCAACCGGCCAAGTTCAGAGCGACTTAATACCGGTTTTGATGTGATGGGTCACATTTGTCATCATTTGGGAGAAAAATTTGCATCTACGAGGCTACGGTAGCTGGTGTGGCAGAGGTGTTACGATAGATGCCTGCTTGGGTGGAGATTGGTATAGAGTAGGCCGGAAACGGTAACTGGTCAACTCGTAACCAGGTGGTCGACTCGTACCTGGGTTCAACTCATAACCGAGTTTCCTGCCTATCACAACCTCTACAGGGTGGGCCACAAAAAGCGCAACATCCACCTTTTAATAAATCTCCAAGGGGGACCAGGTCATTATGAGCCCAATAATCCCTATTACAAGGTGTGGTATTTCATTCAAAAATGGAATCCGGGCATTGGCCCAGTTGTGGTGTGATACATGCCTATTTCAACGACGGTTTACGTAACTTTTCATAAAGATAAGTGCCATTCAGTTAATCTTACTTTGCCCACAAGTGACCACAAATAAAATAGGGCTACCACGGTATTTACCTAACAGGGCAGTTGTCATTCATTGCATCATCCAAAATAGGCTTGGTAAAAGTTTGAAAAGGACACTCGGTCTCTTGGAAGGCCCAGGCCTATTCATGACTAATCCTACCCTGACCTACTTGTTATCAGGTTATTACTGGGTTTGAAATGGACATCATACAACCTGGTCTCCAGACCAAAATTGGGCTCCCCATGTTGCGCTTTTTTGGGCCCACCCTATACTGAACCATGTCGCCGAAAGGCTTATTTGATAATATCGGGTGATTCAGAAAAAACGTTCCGAACTTTAAGGGTTAATAAATTTCTTTACAATTAAATTATGACACTGTCACTTGGCAGGGACCAAGAAACACCCAATCTGAGGTAATCTGCCAAATCGGATTCATCTAGCTAGCAAACTTCCTAAATTATGAGAAAAGGTATCACACTGTCTGAAAAATGCAATATCCAGCACAGTGCAAATCACATACAAAATTAATGATACATGCCAATCAAATGTCGTCTGAGGGCACCCGTCTCTCTCTTGTTGCCGGTATGGCGTGTTTTTCTGTTCCTCGTGATGTCTAGACACATCACGCCATGGCAAAACCACAAATTTTGTTCAGTTGAACTGGGTATCTTGCTTGTTTAGCAATAACATGGTTTTCAGCACTGCAGAAAGGAGTTTTTCCACAAAACACGATTTGATTAAGTTAATCAAATCATGTTTTGTAGGAAAAGGGTGGTCAGGGGCGCGTACGTATCGTACGGTAGGGGGCAGGGCAGGGCACATATCGTACGGGAATTTATAAAAGTATAGCATTATGGAAAAAGTGCGTGAGGGCCGTTTTTCAACAAAATGGAGGGCCAATCTATCGCCTCTTTCAATGACGTTTTTCAGTTTACTTTGGATATTGTTTTTTTCGGACACTATAATACTTTTTGCCATAGTTCAGGGGGTTTACCAGCTAGATGAATGAGATTTGGCGTATTATCTCAGATTGTGCGTTTCGTGGTCCCTGACAAGTGGCAATGTCATAATCTAATTGTAAAGAAATTTATTAACCCTTAAAGTTCGGAACGTTTTTTCTGAATCACCCGATATATAAATATCCATAGTACCTGGTGGTGAAATATCTTCCACCTCCCCTTATGCTGTTGAACTTTTTCATTAAATTTAAAGCATCTCTTTGTGGAATTGATTGTTGAGCACGAAAATTAGCTGTAAAAGACGAACAAGGTTGTTGGTAAAACACGTCAATAAGTGTGAAAATGTTAGAAAGGGAAGAAAAGTTTCTTTCTGTCAATTTTGTATGAGATCAAGGGAAATATTTCTTTAAAGTGCCGTCATGTTTAGGTTTCTACCACTTTCCATTACCACATGAAGGGAACTTTCAAACTCATTCCTCCTATTCTGGGTAAATTGTACGCGGATCTCAATTACCATTCTTCCTGGAACTTATTTTTTGTGATGTATCTTGATGAAAAGACATATAATTTCATATTGATCGGATACAAACGAACAACCTTGGGTAGTTTCACTGCTAGATTTAAATCAGCAATCTACCTTCAGCGAACAAGACCAGGAAAGGTTATTTTCTACACTAAGTATTTCTCGTTTTATAGTAAAAAACAACGAGAACTGTTATCGTTTGATTTCATCAATGGTGAATTCACCGGCCGAGTTTTTATTGAAGAGAAAGAGACATGTATGTCGCGATCTCTGAATCCTATATTTAAAATTTGGAAAAACACTCTTATGATTTTCTGTGACATTCACTTCGTTTATATCACATTTTATACTTTGACTACATGTACTTCCAAACAGCAGCCTCACGTGGTTTTGCAACTCGTCAACAAATCAAAAACATTCTCACATCAACCTTTATTCAATCATGCCGATATTTCCATTTGTAAATTCTGCATGTTTAATTTTATCAATGGACATGACTTTTACTTTCTTACGTGCCTTAGTAAGTCCAAGCGCCTTGTCACGATCTACCACAATGTAGACAAGAGAACAAACAGAACTATCAAACAGCGAACCAGAACCATTTGGCCATTTGGTAGCAGGGGTATCATTGTAATGTCACTCGGTCACCCTGATGTTGATTTCAGCTTGTTTCTATCCAGGGTTGGCCCAGCCAATCTAGGATTTGAGGTCACAAGAGAATGTAACATAAACAATAGTATTAGTAGGTTGCGGAGGAACCATTTGGAACCCCTGCGTGTACTCTTTAACGGGGAACACAGAATGAGTGGTACAGATGTCTTGATGGATGGGTCTGGTGCCATACTTCACTTCCTGGTATCAAAGAAACGATATCGGGGAAGGGGATATTTCACCGTCGACGCTGAAGATGCTACTGAATTCACTCTTAAACAGTTTAAATATTTTACATTTGTTAAAAGTCTTTACTAAAATTACATGTAATTGTCGTTTACCGCAATTTTGTAGTCGTGGTTAGTCTTTCTAAAGTTTCTGGACATACTCTAACCTCTTAGATGTAAAACCGGTTCCAAATATTCCAGTCAAGGCCTAGGACCACCCACTATTTATGATCTTTTTGAGGGTATTTTGTTTTGGGCAGTGATCACCAGGTCGTGACAACCTCAGTTCGCCATGTAATAGTGTGAGTTGAGGACGACTGATGTAATGCGTACCACCGTCTCCTGCACCCCATTGTGCGTCATTGGTAATTATACAGCTTGGTGACGTAAGATGTGCCATCAAGGTCACAACTGTGGTCAGTTTCTTCAAATTGCTTGCAGATTTGAACCACAATCGGATTCGATCGGATCGCATGTGGATTTTTGCCTGTCGTCTAAACGGCCCTAATATGTCTTGAATGAGCAAGCAGAAGTTCATGACTTGGCCAACAGAATATCTGGCCAATCAGAGAGCAATGCATGTTCCCTTTTTACTGCATAATAATTGGAGGCGGTCTTGAACCAAGTTAATGAACCGGTTTTACATCTAAGAGGTTAGAGTAGTTTGAGAGAAATGGTTATTGATACATGTGCAGAGTACAGACAATAGTCACTTAAGTAGGGCGATGACCAGATTTGGCGAAAACATTAAGCCCGTGTCACACTGTGGCGACTTAGGCGGGCGAATCCCCGCGAACTAGAATGAAATGGTCCAGAGTCGACCTGGGCTTTAATGGAAACAATTTTGTGGCAATTAAAATATGACCATTGTGTTTTCTCGAATTTCGACTTTTATACAGATTCTGTATATTTCAGTATATTCCAAATATTGTTGGCAGTATATTATTTTTCAATATTACATAATCTTCTTCTCTATAGCTGAATCCAAATACCCCGGTAGCTGAACGAGACATTCTCAACTTTCTTAATTCTCTCTCAAGGTAAAGACAAGTTTCACGTACACTCTACAGGGCAATAGAAAGATTATACCCCAACTCAATCTAAAAAGACGAGATCCTTGGGTTTTTGATCCAAACACTGGTTTCATTATCGTATATTTAAAGAAACCATTTAATCAAGTCATTACAGTCAAAGTTTACGACTTCGAGCGGCGAGAAGGAATTTACAGAATAAAGTATGTGTCTTCATTTCTCGAGCCAATTTCCATGATAAGTTTCAAAACAAATATGTATAAAACATTTTTGATTGTTGCAAATGCTAGTGTGATGGATCAACAGGAGTATGATCTATATGATGTTACCGCTGGTGTTTTCGCTGGCAGAATTCCAATTCCAAAATCGAATCCCTGTTGCAAGGGGGCAGTTCCACTTTGCCCATTGATTACTGTTCGGTCAGTTCTGATATGTTGCCGTATAAGGGCACATGGTCGAAAAATTTGCAAAATCTACAAATACCACACCCACATCTCAAATAATATCACCATTCTTCATTTGAAGTCAGGAATTCCTGTCAGACTTGGAGACTCTGAATTTCTGATGACGGAAAATTCAGAAGTTATCACTGTTGATTATATGCCAAATTTCACATGTTTTCTGTTAGAAACTACTGTACATGGAAGAATACATTGAAGCAGGTCCGCTTTAAAACAGTTCCCACTCATGAAGGCGGCGACAAGCCAAGATGGTTACTTTCAGCAGTGAACCGAATGATTTTGGTAATCGGCTACACGTCTGGATATCCAGTGATCACAGGTTTTATGATCACGTGTCACTTACAGGATGCCATTGTTGTAGTCAGACCACCATTTCTTCTAGAAATTGCCATCGATTTCAAATACACATTATTAATTGACCAAGAAGGTTATTTTAAGATAAACAAACGAGGTTCGTTTTTACACTTCCAGATGTTTGTTGGAAGGATTCAGGGTATTAAGTATCAAATAAAATCTGTCAAAGTTTACGGTGTCATATAAGAGCATAACTTTTTTAAAAATCTTTCCATTTTGAAAGAAATCCACGCTGGACGCTAGTTTGGTTCCCGAACCCACCGCTAGGGCTATGAGGGTTCGGTATTGGCTTCCGAGCATTTCCTTTTATGGCGTTACTATTTTTAGAATCACTATGAAAACATAGGCACGTGGTTGGGAAATGTCAAAGCGAATTCAACATGTTCAAGGGAAAAGCCTAATGTTTTCGGCCACTACGAACGCAACCATCGAGAAGCGGGGAAGTTTATTTGATTCAGAGGCTGGTAAAAACGACAAACTTGCCGAATTGTTGGTGTAATTCGGCGGTGACTTGTGCATGCATCAATGCATGCATTGTATTGTAGGCATCGCGTACATGTGCAGAAAAAGCGTGATGCTGCTCTCGAAAAGGCATCCAAGGCAAATTGTGTTGCTTCTGCAAGACTCACTCAAACAGTGTGCCAGGTCACTAACAACCAAACCCCCAAGAAAATTCAGTTGGAGATTCTATCCGGCGTTGACGTCGCATATGTATTCCACCATTTTGTCTACTGATAACGGCGTGGGTTGGAGAGTGTCTCCCTTGCGGTTGGAGAGTGTTTCGTGACGTCAGACACCAGAAATCTCGGTGCGGACAGAAGCCAATACCGAACCCTCATAGCCCTAGCGGTGGGTTCGGGAACCAAACTAGCTGGACGCAAGGAAACCAACCGCCGCGTAGCGGCAAATCAGCGAAGCTTGCTAATTACGTATGCGTTTCACAGCAATCATTTTGGTCTTGGACACGAAAATTCGCCTGAAACTTTGTCACCTGATATTGAATTTCCAAGAGTAAGACAGGCGTTTAAATCGTACAGAATCGGTGTGTAATTGTTAGGCGAACTGATGTGAAAACTAGTCCAAAACGGGATCCAGTTATGAGTTTGAAGCGTTTTTTGGTAACCGGCGATGAGCATGTGACGTCATCATCTGGCCTATAAATCATTCTCAGGGACGAAACTGCACGAAAACGAATTTAGCCCATTCCGCTCGCTGAATTTGTGACGTTACTGATGGCGTCATAATCGCTTAGAATGGTACCCATTGTCACGACAGGTAGCGCTCCTACCTCGCACTGACCTGTCACCGCACGCGCAACGCGTCATGGGAAATTTTGGGACTATTTGTTGCATTTTCAAGATGGCGGGAATTCCTCGCTTCGGTTTTGTAAATTGCAGAATCTCGTCAAATAGGCATACCTAGGATGTCTCCGTGTGTGGGCATCGCATTATCCGTCATGATTATGACATACATAGGCCTATTTTGTGTGAGATATGCTGTACATGTCATGTTAGCCACTGGCAGCTAGTTGGTGCGTCGTCACATACGTTTACACTACGTTACAGCACAGTGACAGTTAGCTGCCGAGGTGAAAACCCAAATAGCATCCTTTTCTTCTCAACAATGTCATGTCTGTGACAATTTCTCATCAGAAATGACAAATCCGTCAATTATTGGCAAAGTCTGCAAGAAATAAGCCTCATATCGCTATTTTCTTAGGATTTACTTTCGTGGCGTAGTAGATCACGTGATGACCGAGTTGACGCGGTGATGTGTCCGCGTATTACTTTTTACGCCAAATTCGGCGTGATGCGGCTCGTGCGGACACAGGTTGGTGCGTCCATAACGCCGCCTAGCGCCGACCTGTGAAACACAATGGAATGGTACCCGATCCCTCCGCTTGGGCCTGAGTCTGATAATCAGCTGTGGTTTTTTGAAAACGAAGTTCATGAGTTAGTCCATTCTGCTCGGCCATTTTTCACACATCGTCGTGCCTCATGTGAAGTTCAAAATATACAGGTCGCGAGGTGTACTTGTATGGCGAAGGCATTCCCATTTTCCATTTGTGGGTAAATAGCCCGCCAGGCTACATTGAAATAATATTTACTTATTATGCAATGTGCTGTTAGTATTGGGGCACGTCTGTGTTGCACAGTCTGGTGGGCAGTAGTGCCTCAACTCAATCAACGGCCTGAACTGATGACTCGCCACACATGACGCGGGACTGTGTTGTGCGTTTCGCGCCCAATTCTTAAATGCATAATATCATAGACAGTATATGCTTTCGCTGCTTTTAAGAGAGAACGTTGCTTTTCTCATACTTTATCTTAACATCGCCAGAAGGCTACATGGTAAACCCCTAAAAAAGCCCCACCGGTTCAATAATTCTGGGTCATTCAGTGTGTACATTAGGTTCATGTACATTCAAGATATCCAAAGTAAAGCACAAAGATCGACACATAAAATGATATAACACAAAAGTCCTTGGATCTTCTAGAAAGTGCCTAAGGAAGACCCCGATTCGGGTCGAAAATTTGCGAAATTCAGAGACGACCTTTGTGTTATATCATTTTAGGTGTCGGTCTTTGTGCTTTACTTTGAATATCTTAGGTACATTCAAAGTGTCCAGATATGGTATTGTTTGTGAATTTCAACTATGACACAAATTGTTGCCCTCCAGGCATAATGTTATAACCCTGTCTGTGTGCATCTCAAAGCGTGGGATAACCATGAAAGAAACGTTACAATGAGCCCGTATGTTGTTCAGCCAGACCGATTTTGACTACCAATTTCGTGACCAGATCCAACATGGATTTTTGATCAGTCTGATGTCTGAGGTGTCTGAAATCATGTGATGGACATTACAATTCAGTAGCTTTAAGCCGCGTTTACACTTCTGACGTCGGCCGCCGACGTCAGTCGCTGAGTGACGTTGCGTGACGTCGTCAGCCAAAGCGACTTGCCTGCTGGGTTTACAGTGCGGCGTCAAATTCACGAGCGTCAACGTCCAGCGTCACGGAGCGTCATCGCGCGTCAAAATTTCTGAGTTGGCCGAAGCTGAACTTCAGCGTCAGACGCTAGCGTCAAAAGTGAGTCTGGACAATACTAGTATTGATTTCGTAGATTTGTAGGAAAAACTTTTGCTTGAAGTACAAAAATAAGGTCTGACTACAAGGACCTGATGAAAAAAGAAAATTCTCCTAAATATCCGCTGACGGCGTCAGAGAGTCAATTGTGTAAACATTGAAACTGCGTTCGCATTTTTCGGTGGCTGCGTTTACGCATTGTACCAGACATATCGGGTGGCCCCAAAAAAACTGGAACACAACTTATCAGCCAATAACTTTTGCAGTTTTTAATCAAATGTCAAGGTATTTCATATGTGATATGAGGCTGCTAATTGTGGCTTGTGGTGAAAATTGCAGGTAAATATCTCAAGGCATTACAAAAATACAGCAATTTTAAAATGAGGAGTCAAAATCTGCGGTTCCGGAACCATGCAATTATCCTGGTTCCAGACCTGAAAGTGATGCTGCCGCTATGTCCGACTGATACGACATGTGTGAGTCAATTCATAATTCCTGCCGAAACAGGTGGACACTGAGACTTTTTTTGGATTCATTTCATTGCAAAATCAACCATGAGAACAACAGTGTACCATTTAGCATCGTGATTAGTGATGATCGAAAAGTTATTGAGGCTTTCATCCGTCCACAACTGCCCGATCACTCTCACTAAACACCATGCTGAAAACCCGATACACTGCCCTTCTCAGCGGTTGATTTTGTAATGAAATGAATGCAAAAGAGTCTCACTGTCCACCTGTTTCGCAAGAATTATGAATTGACTCGCAAATGTCGGACATTAGCGACACCATCACTTTCAAGTCTGGAACCAGGATAATTGCATGATTCAGGTGTAACGTTTTTCAGTGTGGCCGTTTTTCTGTGTGATTCCCATTGTTCGGAACACACTGGGAAACGGACACGCTGTTTCTCTATGTGTCGCGCATTGTCAAGTCGCCGCTTATTCCGTCAGTCTATTGTATTGTCACACTGGCACACGGGCCTCACTGAAAAACGCCATGACATTTGTTTAAAAATTGTAAAAGTTATGGCCTGATATTGTGTGTTCCAGTTTTTTTTGGGCCACCCGATATATTTCTGATTGTACTGATTACTTGATTATTATTTTGCGATATTTCGATGGAATATTTATTCAGGATTGTAGACATGTATGGAATATTGTCAGTCAAGTGACAAAGGAAATCACTTGATTCCACAAAAAGGACCTCTGAAATTTCGGCCAAACATGTAAACTTCGGCGATAATTTGTACGTCCTGGATTATAATTCTCTCACAAGGTGGCAGTAAGGCCACGGTTATTATATTCTTTGGTATTCTTTGGAGATGGAACTTTGCCTAAAGTACACGTGTTTGCAAAAAGGCCAAAACAAACGCCATACATGTATAACAATAGGGCGGCCGTTTTTCTCGAAACCGTCTATAATTGCCTCATGTACAGTTTGTTAGCACGACATGAACTTGGATATAGTGAAGAGCATTTTCTTTACTAAAACAAGCCGCCCCATCGTATGTCCCAGCTGCTGCAGGCGAGGAAAACTGACGTCACGCATACGGCGACGTCGCGCGTCAGTTTTCAGTAGGTTTGTAGCCGGCTACTGACGTCGGCGGTCGCTGCAGATCGTTGAGTGACGGCGGCTGAGAGCGTCGCGATTGCCAGCGATTGACGTTGCCGACCGACGTCAGAAGTGTAAACGCGGCTTTATACCCCTAATTGAGATTCTTAAAATCGTTCATAGGAATCCCATTGCAATACTTAGACAGACTTGTATTACAAATTGAGGTGTCTATATACAGCTAACTTTTTTCTCTCCGGTTTTAGACCCCATAAATGTATTACCAATAGATAGAAATATGGCGCCTCTCAGTCAGTTAGGCCTGTTTAGAATATGCGATAATTAGTATTTGTTATAAAAATGGCATATTCAGTGATTTTGATGGATTTGGGGCAAAATTTGACATATACGTCATTTCTATGCTACAGCGATGTCATATAATGTTTAAAATATAGCTATTTGACTGAGAGGTACCATATTTCTATCTATTGGTAATACATTTATAGGGTCTAAAACCGGCGAGAAAAAAGTTAGCTGTACATAGACGCCTCAATTTGTAATACAAGTCTGTGTAAGTAGTGCAATGGGATTCCAATGAACAATTATAAGAATCTTAATTAAGGGTATAAAGCTACTGAATTGAAATGTCCATCACGTGATTTCAGACACCTCAGACATCAGACTGATCAAAAATCCATGTTGGATCTGGTCACGAAATTGGGTGCAGTTGGGACGTGGGTGCAGTTGGGCGAAGGTCAAGGTCAAGGTCAAAGGTCAAATGCCTGTATCTCTATGGTCCTTGGTCCAATCAGGTCAAGGTCAAGGTCAAAGGTCAAATGTACCATAGTCTCTGCCCCCCCCCCCATATACGCCCCTGTGCGGCCGGTAGGCCTATGGCATCTACAACTCATCAAAAAGTGCTCATTTCGACAATGTGCTCGCCCCAACTTTGTGCCCGCCCCACGATACTTTTGACTAGTTTTTAGGAGTTTCAACAGTATACAATAGGATTTATTGTCAAGTGTCAAAATGCATTGTCTTAGCTACTGTTACATAACATTACTACTTCTCTTCATGGTGATTGTTAATCTTTCATATTCAAGTAGCACCACTGCGAATTTTATCCAAATCGGAGCAATACTTTCTGAAATATGTACACTTTGGACATGAGCTCTTTCTCCCTCCAGCCCCTTTTGACCACAATCATTATCACCCAGGATCTCAAGGCTTGCCCTGGAACATTTCATTTAAAATTTGTCATTTGCTTTTCTGGTACATTTCATCCAGGTGAGCACATGGGCCATGGACCATTTTCTTCAAAGCCAGTAGAAATCCCGCTCCAACACTGCACCGTCATTTGGCATGTCCCTGCAAAATATACAGTTCTCCGGTGGTATCTCTCTGCCGGAAATTGCTGAATTCAGCCAGGTTTCAGTCACGGCTACACAATCAAAATCATTACAGGAAACCAGACACAGTAGGTCCACCAACTTTTTCCTAGAATTACCGACAGACTTGACATCATGGCAGGATTACGTAAACCTATTTACTCGGGACAGCTGATTTCAATAGACGGCGAGACGTTAACACCGCGCGCGTTTAGCTGCAGAGTAGACAATTCAGAGAAATAATTACCGGCCCCTTTGTCTCATTGTTGACCACCACGGCTTGGCACATTCCTCCTATAGTTCCGCAAAATCCCATTTGATTAATCCTGGGTGCTTGGCCGTGACTACAGCGAGCCAAGCGAGCAACGCATATCACTTAAATCACTGTACATGTCCATTTCATTGTCGATTTGCAGGATTTCGTCACTATTCGATATTCGTTGAGGTCTGTACACCCAAATTGTTTGACCAAATGATACAATGATAGTGTTACCATCTCTTGTGGCAACTCTGGCTTCTCTGTTCCCTCCTCGTGCATTTTCATGAACTCTCTGGCATTCAAATATCGGCCATTCGAGTGTGGTATCATCTCGAAACTTACTCAGATAAAGATTACCATATCCGGATTCAGTTAAATAGAGATCATCCCAAATGGTCGCTGCTATATCTGTCACATTGTTCACAGAATCTTCCCTGACTGTAGTTATTCTCTGTATTCTTGTGTCCTTTATCTCATAGACAGCCACGCTATCCTCCCCTCCAACAAAGATGAATCTCCCCCCACATGACATCCTGTTGGGGTTTGTCATGTCATCAGTCTCTTCATCAATTCGATATGTATGCTTCACAGCCCCATCCCTTTCGGTAACCGTGATTTGTGTCTCCTCCTCATCAATGAACTCAAGAATGACGTACTGACACATTAACGTGACTCCCAAGGAAATAGGAACACCGTCATTGATGATGTCATGTGTAGAGGTGATGTTCCCAGTTTCTGGATCCAGCACCTGGATCCCATAGCCAATTCCGTCTGCTCCATCACAGAGAAGGGCCAGTTGGTTATCAGGGGTGGTGGACATGTCATAGAATGGTAGGACACCATCTCTTAGAGTTCGTTTCAATGTTCCTGGATGGTCATAATCATAGATGTCAATGGCAGCTGGCAGTCCCTCCTCTGCGACGGGATGAGCAACTGCATAGGATTGTGGCCCAAGGGTTGCTAAACATGGGATGAACTTATCCTCAGAATCTGTTGATACTGTATGATGAAATATTTCATTGAATTTGAAGTAGAATTCTTGCTCTTTTTTGACTATTTCTCCTAGACTTACTGGCAGTTCTTCAACTTCAAATCTGTTGTCTTCATCGCATACTTCGTAGAGAACTTCACGATAGTTCTTTCCTTCCATTTCTGTTCCTATCTGTGAAGTTGGTTTCAATTCCTTTTTCAGTGCAAACAATTTTTCAAGGTAGTTGTACATCGATCGATACACAGACTTGGATAGAAACTCTTTTGCTTGGTTTATTTGGGTCTGTAGCTTGTCCACGATCTCAGACACCTTTCCCAAGTCAGTCTGAATGTCTCGGATGATCTGGAATTTCACCCTTACTTCTTGTTTCGTATCCTCCTTCCATCTGATGACCTCATCAATGACCTCCTGTGCTCGATTTTCAATTTCGTTGAAGAGCATATCCTGTTTGTCAACCTGTGGTGCCATAGAATTCCACAGAGTGAGCTCTCGCTGCAGTTCCTGGAGTCTCTTGAACTTTTCCTCGTTCATGCCTAGCGTGGCGTTTGCTTTTTCAACCTCCCTCCTTATAACATCGGCAAGTCTTTCAACATCATGATCCTCATGATCAGTCAAAACACACACGTTACATGCGGGTGTACAACATTCCTGACAGAACCATATCATGTTATTATTATGCAAATCACATTTTGAGGATTTTTGTTTTGTTTTGGCAGGTGTCAAAATATGATCACGTGTTGCCTTAAACTTCCTGTGTTTTTCTGAACAGTTTTGGCAGATACTGAGTCGGTCACATTCGAAGCAAATACTAACCGCTTTCACTTTCTCTTTAAGTTTGTGGTCGCATACAACACACAATACCTCCCCCTCTCCAAGGCTTTCGTTTTTTTCAGTGGCAGCAACGGGGCCTTCATCTAACTCTGTCAGTTCAGAGCGGTCACTTGTGAGGTCAACCAGGCCCTCTATACCATTCCATGGTCGTGGACAGTCAGAGCGACACGTTGGACACTGAAACACTTCTTCTTGTTCTTCTAGGACACTGGACAAGCACTCAGTACAGAAACTGTGCTTGCATCTGCAAACCACCTTCAAGGTCCGGGACTCGAAACACATCACACAAATTGATGGGTTGCCTGGTTTTTGTGATGCCATTTTCTCTTTGTTCAGAACCTGAAATGGAACACAGGTAGTGTAGGTGTGTCTGCTTTCTCTCCTTCTATGCATCAGTCTCTTCATAAATGTATTTATACTTTCAGGGTGTATGATTGTATACACGCTTCCTAAAAAAAACAGGAAGTGACGTAAATGGAGGAGGCTGCCATGACAACCATGCAAACATGGAATTTCACTTTCACACGGCTCACTGATTTGGACGCAGTTTCTTGGTAGTCCTAGTTTTTTAGATCAATGTTCACGTTATGGTTGTCAACAAGTACTGACATGTAATTCAATGACACGTTAATTGAGTGCATGTGTTGTTTCATTTCTTTGATGAATACAGAGTGGAATTCGTCGACGCCATGTCACCGTCATCACTCGTTTGGCATGCATTGCATGAAGCACTGCAGTGCCATTGCATGAGTGCACATGTAACCAAGTTAACTTAGGCTAACTCGGCTGAGGTTGCCAGTAGGCTAGCGCGTGCTAGGCCTAATGAATGAAGGCCGGGACGAATTGTAGGCATGAGATGTGCCGGCTAGGCCAACTATGTAGGCCTACTAGGCCTACACGGCTGGGCCTACCGGCGGTAGGTCGTGTATGAAGGCCAAAAGGCCTGCGTCCATGATCATGATCAGCAGCAGCAAATCCTCCATTTACGTCCCTTCCTGCTGATTCGAAATCTATTAAAAGGGGGCAGCACAATTATAGGAAGCGTGTATACTTGATGTAACTTCACACGGCTTCTATTCTAAAGGCGACTTTCCACGTGCGAGTTTTCTTGGGGTTTTCTTGCGCAAGTTGGCTCTCTATGGGCAATTCAACCTCGAGCAGCTGTTTATGTCATTGGTCCCAGCGTAGGCCGTGACGAACAAATAATGGTGAATTGCCCATTGTGAGCCAACTTGCGCAAGAAAACTGTCACGTAGAGAGCCGCCTTAACTCTGTTGGGTTTTTGTTACATATCTGTGGAGTCTTGCTACTGTGAGGGGTATTTTACTTGTCCTGGCATAGACACTCAGGCCGAATCGGTTAATGTCGTCATGGGTATAACAGAAATATACCCAGGTTCAATGTCGTCCTACAAAACTATACCCTGGGTATAGTTCGATCAACAAAAGTATACCCAGTACCGTAGTTTTGAACATAGGTACGAGTTAGGAACGGATCTCGCGTGACCAACAGGACCGCGCGCGATTGGTACTTCTGTCGTATACCTGGGCGGCATGTTCGCGACGAATGCGTGAATTGAAAACGTGTTTTTCGACTAGTCATGCTTCTGGTCATGTGACATTTGCGAGACCAATCTCGTCTGCAGGTGCTGTATCCAATCCTGGGTATACTTTTGTAGATCGAATTATACCCAAGGGTATAGTTTTGTGCGACGACATTGAACCTGGGTATATTTCTGTTATACCCAGGACGACATTAACCGATTCGGCGACACTCAGGTACAAGGCACCACGGCGTTTAGTCTCTTCCGACAGACATGACGGGATACTTTACTGCCGTTAGAGGCTACCACCAGTAAACGGTCCTAGGGCGTCGCGGAATTTGAGCCCACAGAGAAGAAGTGCGCACCACGACGTCATAATAGGGAGGTTTTGCAAGCTTACGTTTACATTTACGATTACGATTTGATGACATCACGACGTCACGCCGTACGTCAAGAATGAACGTGACGCGATGGTGTCATCATTTGGTTTGAAGCTTCCTGTGCCAGGTGAAAAGAGGGTCGATGTATCCCATGTTTGGCAAGCGCTCCAGGCCAGATGTGCCAAGCATTCTTCGTATCATTTTTACTGCAACTGCGAAATATACCCATTTATGAATGTCTTAATTTGCAAGCGAATTCTTGCATTACAAACATGAAATATAAGTTTCTTACGTGTAGCAAGCGATTCGCTCGTAAAAAGTCCCGCAGAGCCGACGTCAGTGACGTTTTCAAATTGTAATCGTAAATGTAAAACGTAAGCTTGCAAAACCTCCCTATTGACGTGGTGGTCATGACTTACGTGTGTGACGTCAAATTTTATGATGTTGTAGGACCGCTAACATGCGGACTCTAACGGCAGGAAAGTCTCCCATTATTGGTTCACAGCTTTTCGTGTACAGTCGTGACCGGGGATCGATCACGAGTCATCAATCACGTGACGACCATTTTCTTTCATTCAATGTCGAGACGTCAGGCTGGCCGGTCGTTTCGGTTTTCTCTCCTCTCTTTGGTAAGCTTCTCGTCGTTGCCGATTTTTCGATTTTATTCAGAAGAATATGAAGGGAAATGTTAGTTAAATAGAGGAAAATGTTGGTTTAAAAGAGGCGGAATGAAATATGAGGCAATAAAGGTGGTTTTAGAGAGGTGTGAAATGAAGGAAAGGAGGTTGGAATATGTTAAATAGAGATTGAGGAGAAGAGGGCAGACTTGGAAGTGGGTTCAATTCTGGATGTGGGTATGAGTGAGATCTGGGTTGCGGCGGTATTATTTTATCCTGTCTATTTGTTGCCATGGAATGATCCTAACTCGCAGGACAAAATAAACATTGCCGTCGCGGGACCCAGCTATGAAAGAATGGTTGCCGCAGCCATGGTTAGAGTTACAGTATGCTTGTGAAATCATTTCTGTAAAGTCCATTAACTCGATCATGCACGGAAGTGTTGTTGCGTAGGAACATAGCAAACATTGGTTTCATTAACGGTAGTGATTTTATGTTTCACAATTGTAACAATTGTGCTATTTTGTAAACATTCAAAACCTCCATCTGAATCCACTCGTTTTCCTTATACTATTGGAGGTTTTAAAACATGCTCTATGTCAATGGTGTACACTCTTGTAGGAAAGTAAAAGGACAGCAAGGTTTCCTAAATATCTCAAAACCGGTTCAAGCTACAGCAGTGGTATTTTCACCCAATCTGTAGCAACAGGTTGGGCATAGAACTATCCAGTAGTGTTTTGCCAAAAATCAATTTTTATCAATTAAGAGAAAAATGACATTACATAAAATCACTTTTTTCACAATTTTCGAAAAATCTTTCGATTTCAAATTTTCTTCATCATTATAGGCCTATTCAACTTGCCTGACTGACCAACATCTGCAATTTGTCCCTTATAATATCCAGAGAAAATGCCTTTTCTGCATTTTGTAGCAAAATACATCTCACGCAGTCAACTAAACAATAATTCCGAGAGACCCTCTTTACCGATTTTATAGTCTGAACTGTAGCTCTCAGCTTGTTCCAGTTCAGTTACCGGTTATACACCACAATAAGGAAGCGACACTAACTTCAACCCATGTCTGTTCAGTGCAAAACCTCTTCAATATCGTGAGTTGGCTTTTATTGCAAAAGGAAGTTTGGTCAAACTGTCAACATAACTAGACTGTGGGGAGGCCACAGGATTCGCTGATCACAGTCTAATATGATGTCAATATTCCGTGGTAAAGGGGACTAGTTACGCGTAATTGTCCACTTGACTGTATGAGTGGGATTTTTTTGCTGGAAGATGCCAAAAAGGGCATTTTCTCTTGAGATTTTAAAAGGGAAAAGTTGCAGATATTGAAGAAACTTTGACATTCAAAAATTCCGAAAAAAGTGATTTTATAAAATATCATTTTTTCTCTTAATTCATTATAATTGATTTTTGTCGAAACACTGTACACTTCTGGTAGCTCGACTTGAAAGTGCCAGCCTGAAGAAGACCCCGGTTGGGGTCGAAAATTTGCGAAATTTCTGGAGGGCGACTCCTTTTATTATATCATTTTGTGTGTCGCCTTTTGTGCTCCATTTTTTGGGATTTCTACAGATTGGGTGCAAATACAACTGTTGTAGCTCCAACCCGGGAGCTCCAATGGTTTTTGAGGTACCGGTATTTAGGAAAACTTGCTGTCCTTTTACGTTCCTACATGAGTGTACATTCACTGCAGTGTTCTGGGAAAAGATGGCCGAATTTGGCAAGGTATCTATAGGGAGTCTCTTTCTCATATTTGAAGGTGCAACGTTTTGTAGAAGAACCAGGCCATCCGAGTTCACTATTGTAAAGGTAGATTCCACTTACCTTCGTCTCAAGCCCAACACAACTGGAGATATTTCGTCGACCAAAAATCCCACACACCGAAACATCTATATCCAAGGTGGTGTGACGTCATGGAGTCATGTGATCCTCACTTTCCCTCAGTCTGGTTTTGGAGCTGGGCCGGGACACACGTCCTGCGCTCGGCTCTCCGCCAGTATACCCAAGGCCGTTTAGTGTGTGTTTGTTTGGCTTCGGTCAGGCTTGTACGCATTGACTGGCGATTGGGTGGTAGTGTGAGTGGGTTGAGAGTCCGGGGGACTTTCACCACATGAAATGCAGTGGCGGGGCCACAGCGAACTTGTGCAGTCCGGGGGACTGCGTAGCGTTCCGGGGGAATGCATTGATATCTCTCCGGGGGAGAGTATCGTTTGGTTAGGTGCCTCTCCGGGGGAGAGTGTCGTTTGGTTAGGTGCCTCTCCGGGGGAGAGTGTCATTGGTTAGGTGCCTCTCCGGGGGAGAGGCTTACAGAACGGTGTTCTCTCAGGAAGAGTGCTCTCCGATGTACAGAAATTGGTACCCGGGGTAACGTTTTTTTTGTGAGACTCGGGGGCTAGTGCCAGACAGAGATGGACGGAAGTGGCGTTTTTTGTCAATGGGCGACACTGAGAGAAATGGAGGTTTCGTTTCCCTGGGGGTCCGGTCGATGAGAATTGCATGGAAGAAGGGCCACTTTGAGGGACGTTTCATCTGGTTTATTTGGGTCCCATTTGTAGGTTCTGCATGGTATACATGCATGTTGAGCGCGTAGTAACGGGCACAATAGGCTACGTTCAGGTTGGCCACAGCGGTGTTTCTCGCTGGGTTGTTTCCTTTACAAGCTTTTTGTGTTTAATTATAGTGGATTATGTCAGCAGCGGGGCTTATTGGGGTGACTGGTCGAGCGATGCATTGTGTAATCGCGGTTTGGATCGTTATTTCGGTTATACCTTCATTAGGCCAGGCTTACATAAGGGGTTTCCGATCAGTTTATATGTGCGGGCTTTGTGGCTCGCCCCTCACTTCTACATGTGATTTTTGGTCAGCATGTCGACTGTTAAGATATGGTTGAAAGAGGGTCATTCCCTGAAAGGGAAGGACTTGCTCCCTGTAATAATGCGGCTCAAGTCGTTGCCGGCAGACATTCAACCGGCCGAATTGGCGAGTTTTAGTAAGAAGTTTCCTCTGCCCTCATTCTCAGAGGACGATGTGGCCAAGGAGGTGAAGAAGATTACTGGCTACGAGGCTTCGGTACGTCACTCATTTGTTTTTGTTGTTTTGCTGATTTACTAGCCGTTTTCCGGTGTTGAGGTGGTGGTTTGCCCGATTTCAGAAGCACTTGTACATGTATGTTGTATATAGTGGGTTTCACAGCGGCTTCCGTTGTTGGGTTTTGTCCCTTACCGAGGTGTTTGAGACCTCGGGCAGTGTTGCCCCCTGGTCAGGTGCGACTGCGGTCAGTCGTTACTGGCGGGAATATTGCAGAGTCACATGCTTGTGTAACGGCAATCGGTTCGGGTCTGTAGGAGTGTAGTCTATGCTAATCGGGTTTATAGTAGGCCTATGCCGGTGAGATGTTGCTTGTAGGTGTTGCTTGAAATGGCAGGCCGTGACGATTCTCATGCCAATCGAATGCTACTCGCACACTGTGTAGTTTTACAAGCGAATTCGGCTGGTGAGCCTTCGGGACAGGCTCCCGGCTCTCGAGGTGAAGTCGTCGCCGCGGGCTCAAAGGACCCAGGGGGTGCATTGATGGTGGACACTAATGCGGCGCGTAAGTCCATGGATGGTGGGAAAAAGTCGAAAGGCACGAAGAGGGTAAGTTCAGGTGTTTTCGCTCTTGGTTACTTTCCTTCTTGTGGGCTACTTGTTCGGCACGGGGAGGGGCCGCAGACATACGTTGGAGACAATTCTAGCGGTATCAGGTCGTGACTCCTTCTCCAGTTGCCGGCTACGGTATGGTGAATGTGAACAGTGGAGAATCCTCGATCAGTGCCCAGAAAATATCATTTTTAACGGAATAAGTCGTATTGTATGTTAGGATTTCCATCGTGCGTCTTGGAGTAACGTCACCTCCGTTCGGTAAACTTTAGCCGTGAGATGGCTTGGGTTGAGACGTCAATAGCCCTTAGATTTTGATTGGGCGTTACAATAGGCTTCCTACGGAAGGTTTGAGGGCTGGTAATTTTATAACTGGCTCCCAGGGGCGTGGAGGGGTCGAATGTTCAGGGTGATTTATTCCCCCTTGTTTTGTTTTATATAGCCTTTGGAGGAGATCGAGGCCCAGGTCGCCGAGGGAGAAGCGCCGGGGCAACCCTCCGATGGGCGCTTGGAGGCACTAGAGTCTCAGATGAAGAAGATGGTGGATTCTCAGAGCAATGCGAACGTCGAACTTGCATTATCACAGGTGAGGACCTTGGCGTCTCGTTCATCGTCGACCAACAGTGTGATAATTGCAGCTGTGGAATCCTTGTACGACGCAGCGACCCACGCGGGTCACAAGGACAAAGATTTGTTCAAAATGACAGTAAAGGCGTGTCGTGATAACGACGAGAAGGGCCCTCTTCACGGTTTGGTGGTGAAGTTGCTCGGGACAGACACAGCCAAGAAAGCACAGTCTGCAGTCGATGCCTGGAAAAAGGTGCTGAAAAAGGATGCAAAGGATTCTGAGAAAGAGGACAAAAAGTCGGAGGGGGAGCCTCCCGCTTGGTTATCTCTGTTAATGAATATGCGCGCTCCTTTCTCACAGTTCGGGAGCTCTTTTCGTGGTTCCTTTAGGGGCCGTGGCAGAGGAAATAGGCCGACTGCCCGGCCTTCGGCATCACGTGCCTGTTTCCTCTGCAAATCTCCAGATCATTGGGTGGCCGCTTGTCCGCTTAATGCGTTGAACGATAGTAAGGATGGGGACAAACAGGCAAAGTAGTCCATCTGTGGTCCTCATGCATGAAGAGCAGGTATTTAGGTGCATCGAGGGGTGGTTTACGTATTGTGGGTTAGGTAGGTTTCATAAGGCTGCATGACTTGGGGTTTAGTTACCCGAGGGTTCTTCATTTATGCCTTAGATTTTTTTTTCCCAAGGGTTCTTTCTTCATGCCTATCTCCCGGGGACACCATAGTTGGCCCTAGTGGACTTCGGTCTACGTGGGAGGTTGCGCGTGGAGGGGGGCCCTCCAAAATCCGTTTAACCTGGTGGAAAGTGAATTGACTTAAATCGTGCGAATCGTCTAAGATTCTTTTTGGTTTACAGGTGACCTCGTCTTCCGCCTCACGGGAAGTTTTTCCTCGTTGGGAATCACTAGTTTCATTTGATCCTTTGAAAGCGTTGGCGGAGAGACGGACACCAGGTTTCACGGACTTGGAGGGCAACCCCCTCCACGTGCCACCACCCACGGTTGCCTTGGCAGACGTTTGGAATATGGAGGGTTTCGACTGGGAAGCAATGCTAGCGAATTTGGTGTTTAGGGATGATAAGAACTTTGTCGCAGGACAGATTCACACGGAACTAGATAATTGGGCGTGGTTGCTCGACCAGGTCAACGACGAGGACTCTGCTCTGGTCAGGGACTGGGTTGTTAATAAGGTTAATGTCTTCGACTTTTTTCAACCATTTCATGGAACCTTCAATGGTGAACGATATGACTCTGATTTGCCTCCCAGGTCTGTGTTTAGGAATTATGATAATTGTCAACAGTATGGTGATGATATCGCCAGACACCTTGAAGAGGGTATCCGGAATGGCTCCCTGCAGCTGTTGGGGAGGGTGGGGGAGGTCCCACCCCCTCATCTCGTGATGCCTTTACTCATGGTCCAGGGAACAAGGAAATCAAGATTATGTCACGATGAGCGTTTTTTGAATTTGTTCATGCGACACATGCCGTTTTCCCTGGAGGGCCTTTCTGTGGTACCTCGTTTGCTGGAGTCTGGTGATTTCATCGCCTCTTCTGATGAAAAGTCGGCGTACTTGGGAGTGTCGCTGGATGAGAAATCTAGGACATTTTTTGGGGTAGAGTTTGCGGGTTGGTACATGCAATACACCTGCCTGCCGTTTGGGTGGGCCGAGTCCCCGTTCATCTATCAGAAAATTGGGGGTCAGGTTACACAATTTTTTCGATCGCGGGGTGTTGTTGTGTCTCAGTACATAGACGACAGGTTTTTGGGGCCGATGGCGCGTGAGGGGGCATCTCGTGTGCAGAAGACGGGCCTTGCTATATTTTTCAACGCAGCCACGCTCATAGTGTTGGGTTTCACCATAGAGAGACTTAAGTCTTTATGGCAGCCTCGGCTGGACATGCGGCACTTGGGTTTCATTGTTCATTCTGGTACCAGGCAGTTTGAAGTTCCAGGGGATAAGAAAGCCAAGTTCAGGGAGCTTCGTGAACTCATCCTGTCTGAGGATAAAGTGCACGTGAAGGTTCTCGAAAAGTTCATGGGCAAATGTGTCTCGTTCTCCGTCTGTATTCCTGCGGCCAAACTCTATATCAGAGTCGTGGCTCACGAGATAGGCAGGGCTTTGAAAACGTCTGGTTGGATCCCAATTCGCGGCTCCCTTAGAGAGGAGATTGAATTCTGGCGATTCTTGGATGACTTTGCGGACTGGGTGCCGTGGCGTCAGGAGGGACATGCCCACATGACTATAGCCACAGATGCTAGTGGGTTCGCTTGGGCGGGCTATATTGGTCCACAGGAAGTCCTGAGAGACTTCTGGCCCAACGGGGATACACGTCCGATTCATTTGAAGGAAATGGATGCTTTAATGAAGACTCTCGAGGGGGTGAAGAGCCGCATCAGAGATAAACGAGCCCTTGTTCAGATAGACAACCAGGTGGTTGTTAATGCGTGGAGTAACTTGGGGGGAAAGGATATGCGTTTACTTTCCATGGTAAAGCAATTATTTGTTACAGTCTCGGGTCTAAATTGTGAATTGAGGCTTTCTTACGTCCCATCAGGGGATAATCCGGCAGATGCCCCATCCCGCAAGTTCTGCATGTCCGATACGCGCTTGGGTCCAAGGCCGTGGTGTCGGCTACAGGAATGGTTCGGGCCTCATTCCTTTGACCTTATGGCCTTGGATTCCAATGTTATGGCAGATCAGAAGGGCCTTCCCCTGCCCCACTACTCGCCGTGGCCGCTTCCCGGGGCGACAGCGGTGGATATGTTTGCGCAGGTGCTGTCTCCTTCTGAAAACTACTATTGTTTCCCACCTTTTGTAATGGTTCCTGCAGTATTGTCGTTTCTGGTCAATGAATCGCCTAGACCACTAAGAGTTACTTTGGTGGTCCCTAAACGTTCACCATTGCCAGCTTGGTGGCCTCATTTGACGGGATTGGCACGTCTCGTAGAGCTGTCTCCCCCAGGGGAGTTGGGGTCGGTGGAAATTCCCTCTAAGGAGGGATTCACTCCCTCCAACTTGAGCTCGGCATTGTTTGCCGCCAGATTGGTTCTGGCCTAGATTTGTTGGTCAGTTCCATGGTAGTTTGGGCTTAGACTCGGCGACTTGGGACTGTGACGTTGATCATGGTTTGGGCTCGTAATATGCCTTCTCTTTTCTCATTGGTTGTCGTGGGAACCCACTTGGGAATCATCTTCTGGCAGGCTGTCTTGTCGTGTTGGTTGCTGGGGTAGGCCGAAAAAACCCAGATGTTTTATAATTTTGTTGTAGAACCCATGGCCCGCGTGGGGGGCAGTTACGCATTTTACACGGGTCAGCTTTGCAGCCCTTCATCCTCCATGGTTTGCTTTTTCAGAGAGCGAATGCGTCCGCCGGTCCGCCAGACTTCTTCGCTCTCCAGGCAAGAGTAGATCAGGTGATGGACGCGCATAACCAGTCTGCCTATCAAGTTCGGAAATGCAGGTTCCAGGTGGAATTGGAAGCATTTTTAGTTCAATTGGGGAAGGAATTGCCCGACAGTTCGCCTAATGACATTTGCCTTTTCCTCGCCCACTCAGACAGAAAGGGGAAAACGCCGGTGCATGCGGTAAGCTGTCCCGCAATAGGTAATAGGAAACCAGTTTGCTCTTGTCCAAGACGTTTAGCCTTCGGGACGGTCAACTCTAAAGTCAGTCAGCTCAGGGCAATTTTTCAAGGTATTGGTAGGGGTTTCCCGTGGTTGGGGCGGTCGGGGAACCCGGTCGATTCAAAGGAGGTGAGTATTTATGTCAAACAGATGCAAACGGAGCAAAGTGTGGGACATACTAGGGTTAATCAGGCAAGGCCTCTGTTCATTCGGAAACTGGTATTGCTATCACTGTATATAGAACGTCATTTGTGGCATGACTCGCTTCCACCGGACAGTAGGTTTATTTTGGCTAGAGATCAAGCGTTATTCAAATTGTTATTCTTTGGAGGGGATAGGGCACATGACTTGGGTCTAATGTTGATTCAAGAGATTCGCGCTCTCCCCAATTTTGCGGGTTTTGTCATCCGGCATACGTGGGGCAAAACACACCGAGTGAACAAGCCGAACGTTTTCTCGGTGTTTAGGAATCCGGACGAAACCATCTGTCCGGTGGTAGCACTTGAAATGTACCTACGAGTGGCCAGACAGCTTGGTATTGATCTTAACTCGGGTTACCTCTTTCGAGCGGTGAAGAGGGGGGTGGTACGGGACGAGCCCCTGCAGTATCAGACGATATATGATCGACTGAAATATTATCTAAAGATTCTCCACCTGGACGAGGGGGAGACTCCCCATAGTTTCAGAAGTGCTTGCGCAATTTCTCTACGGACGCTGCAACCCCAGCGGGACATGTTGGGCTTGATGCAGCACATCGGCTGGTCTGCGGAGTCGTCTGCGGTACACTATGCTCGGGCTGCTAAGCTCGATCAGAGGTCCGCCATGGCTACCGCCTTGGCAAGACCTTCGACTGACCAGGCCTGGGCCAATGTAGAGTCACAGTTTTTTGAGGAGGCTGACCTTCGCCCAATTACGTCTAGCTTATCGTAGGTACATCGTCTGTTAGTAGGGGGCGCTACCCCTCACGGGTGTTTATCTGTTGCTTGTTTTATGCCAGAGATATCCCTTGGTCAGCACCCCTAGACTGCTTGTACCTACCAGGTAGAACGATGGGAGGGGCCACGCATAAGGTGCAGGTTATTATTTGTTTGTGTATGTGTGTGTTGATTAGACCTCTTGTCACGGAGTTCTTCTCCAGGCGAAGATGTTCAGATGCGGGCACGTTGGAGGTATTCCCGCACTTAGTTCAGTACTTGTATATACTTTGTACTGGTATTGTATTTTCGGGTTATGAGTTGTATCAGAATAAAGGCAGTTTATAAAGTTCTGTCACACAGGGTAGTGTTCGTCTTTAGTTATTGTGCCACCCCCAGGAGGGGGGGGGGGGAGTTTTTATGTCTACTGAATAGTTTTGGGTGAGAGTTGGGAGAGTAGACATAGTGAAGGCAGTTTGGGGTCAAACGTGGGGACAGCGTGAGGCCACATTTGAGAAAGGATTATTTCCCCTTTTTCCCAGTCCTCAAGAGATCACATCTTGAGTCCATGATGTCGACCCGCCTTGGATACTTTTTTATCCAAGGTGGTGTGACGTCATGGAGTCATGTGATCCTCACTTTCCCTCAGTCTGGTTTTGGAGTGGGCGGATCTGTCATGGTGAGGTGATACTGCTAGGGCCCAAACGGATCATCATGAATCGGGGGTCGGGAGTTGATTAGTAAGGGGGGATCTGACTCGGAAAAAGGAAAATCGCTCCCCCCCCCCCCACCCGCCCTCCTTCTCTGCTGGGTGGTTCGGCATTGTGTACTCAATTTGCGATCGGATTATTTCCCCTTTTTCCCAGTCCTCAAGAGATCACATCTTGAGTCCATGATGTCGACCCGCCTTGGATACTTTTTCTTCCTGCCCATATAAAAAGTGGTAGGCCACCGATTGGGAGTTCAATTTACCGGACTTCAGGACGACTCAGTGTTTCTTGATTCTGGTCTCAATGTTGACTTATTGTACTTAACAACAGAACCACGTAGTTTCGTTGAAATTCACCGACAAAAAATGATTACCTTCAGTATGAATAATTCTGTTCACAGCTGAACTGACAACCAATGAATTGATGATTTATCGACCAGCTGTTGGCCTACATACGATAGTCTGATTTGACCATTATTATTTATATGATAAATTCTACACATTTGTCTGGTACACTGTATAGTATGCAATATATGCGGTTGGCTGACGAACGCCTATCCTACAGTACTTCATTAAATATCCATGTTCCAGTTCGCCTGAGGAGCCCCTGAGGAGCCCCACGGATTGTGACAGTAAGAACGTTGTCTACTGTATTACCTGTACCAGATGCCCTACAGTCAACCAGTACGTCGGACAGATTCGGATTAAACTGTTCAGACTACATAGTTATTGCGGAGTAAGTGGTGCGCACTAGCTAGCACGGATTAACAACCGTACTTGTTAGTGCGGATTTAATCCGACTAAAGGGCTACCAGTGCCACCTCTTAAGGGTTATGAAAAGCGACTCGAAATCTCGAATTTTTGACGCAAATATCTGACTAACTGCACACTGAATTGAGGAAATAAGGCTCGGGGCACCTTCTTTTGACGGTTCCCGAGGGCCCCCGAGCCTTATTTTCCCAATTTTTTGTGCAGTTAGTCAGATTTTTCGCGTCAAAAATTCGAGATTTCGAGCCACTTTACATAACCCTTAAGGCGGTGACAGACTGGCGCGTAAGCAACGCGTCGGAAACCATTCAACAAATCAAGGAAACGGTAGCACGGACCGAAACACCTACCGAACAAGAAAAGGACATCGGAGCGATGTCAATGGTTTCCGATGAGAAGTTTACTACTCTAGAGCTAATTAACTGTGACCTTGACCTGTGACATTGAGAAGTATTGCGTAACTGGAACAGGATCCCTGATATAAACCTATCGGGGATGGTTAATTCAGGCTTCTAATTCGTTTTCTCCTGAAATTCCAAGGAGATTTGCGCTGTAGAACTGTTTGACCTTGACCTTGACCTCTAACCTTCATGGTCATTGCGTAATCTGAAAGCTCATCCTTGATAACCTATGTGTAGATGAAGTTTTTAGGCCTCCACCATCACCAGGTTCTGTCTCATGTTATTTGTGATGGTTGACTGTGACCTTGACCTCTGACCTTGAGAAGTATTGCGTAACTGGAACAGGATCCCTGATATAAGTCTATCGGGATGGTTAATTCAGGCTTCTAAATCGTTTTCTCCTGAAATTCTGAGGAGATTTGCGCTTTGGAATTGTTGACCTTGACCTTGACCTCTGACCTTCAAGGTCATTGCGTAATCTGAAAGCTCATCCTTGATAACCTAGGTGTAGGTGAAGGTTTTAGGTCTCTACCATCACCAGATTCTGATTTATGTCATGTTATCAAATTTGAATATCAAATCTCACCACGATATCAGCAAATACCATGCGACCGAGCAGGTGCAAACTGAAAATTTCAGTTGCAATAACATCCGTGGATGAGCAATGATGTTGTGATATCAGTTTCACGTCGCTTACTGTGGCAGATCTCCCGATATGTCAAAATATCAAATTTGATATATCAATATCATTATGATGCTGACAGTGGAGAATAAATTTGTTGATGCCAATATCTTGCCAAGGACCATAAACATAGGGAAGGAACTTGTTGCTAGTGCTCTACCTGGCGTCGGAGACNAGTATCTTGCCAAGGACCATAAACATAGGGAAGGAACTTGTTACTAGTGCTCTACCTGGCGTCGGAGACAAGTTATTCAAGAAACAAAAGTGCGACAGACAAAAGCTCAACATTTGATATATCAATTTCACCATGAACCAGGTATCGGAGACTGGAAATTTTCATTCCATCTTGTAGCTCAGGTCATGAAACCTGGGGGTAGGTCACATTTCCAGGTCTGTAGCTCTTGACGGAACAAAGTTACAGGTGTGACAGACTGAACAGACAGACAGACACACACACACATACACAGACAGACAGACAGACACCACGACCAAACACTATGGCCCGTATTCAATAAGGGTGATCATCGCACGTTTAAGGGTGTTTTGGCCTAATCAGCGTACAAATTCTGCATTACACAGGTTAAAGGCCTAGAAAACTATTGTCTGATGTCTGTACGGTCGTTCACCAGAGGCGTTTACCCGCAGGATAATCACACGCGTCTAACTATCCTGCGTCTAAGTCAAAGAGCATGAAGGAAATGTTGAACGCTCAGGAAGGCTTGTCTAGAATTTGTTCAACACTTTCTATTGTCCTCCCACACTCAGACGCAGGAATGTTAGACGCGTGTAAGCATCGTGTGGGTAAATGCCAGGGATCAGGCAGCTTACACAACGTAGAACAATAGTTTCCAGGCCTATAACCTGTGTAATGCAGAATTTGTACGCTGATTTAGCTAAACACCCTTATTGAGTACGGCCCAATATGGTTTCCGATCTTGAGATCGGAAACCATAATTATGCCGAAATCGCTTCAATGGATAAGTGGAAATTAGACTGGATCAAACTGGGCACCGTAGAATTTGGCCAAAATGTCTGTTTTTACTCGCCGTACGGTCCCCGGAGTGGATATGTGACCTAGGCTTAAAGGAGTTAGACGCCGAAGTTGTAAACAAGCTGGTTTGTTTACAAATATGGTCGGCAAACTAGTTTTATTCCTTCGTGCAGGTGGCAGCACCCGTGATCGTTAGACNCGTCCGTGGATAGAGAACCAGTGAGTGAGTGTTTACAACTTCGGCGTCTAACTCCTTTAAGGACGGCCTGTATGGACACTCTTCGTCGCGATAGGCCAAGTGAAGAGCTGACAGACACAATTCCACGTCGATAAGAACGAATAGGCCTACTTGCATCTACGGACTTGACGTTTTTTGCACTGGGAGTGCTGTCGCGTGCGTAATCATAGGATGTAATGAATCAGAGTGACCCTAACCCTGACTTTCCCCATCAACCAATCATTCTTCCTACTTATTAGCAACAGGTTCTGATTAGTTTCGACGATTTCGCACTCGACGTTGCTGTTGGTGTTCGTTCGTCGGGTAGCGAATGCAGTGGCCACTGCATGTTAAACCCTGGCCACGGTTCGTTAATAACAAAATATCAGGCGTCTGGTTCACAAAGCCCTCATAGCGTATGATCATACGTACGCCATGAAGGAACTGTCAGTATAATTCCTCCATGCGTACGCTAAGAGGGCTTTGTGAATCGGGCCTCTGATTGGCTGATCCTCTGATGTTGTTGTGGTTGTCACCGACGATTGACCGACAGTAAGTTGGTCCGAAGTCGCATTCGTTTGAAGGAGCAAAAGTAAGGAACACTTCAAAAAGACTGCGTTCGGAATCTACCGTGTCATCAGTGCGTGTAGTACAGCGATCTGAAGTCGGAAAAGAAATTTCCCCCTCAGTACTTCCGGTTATGTCACTATACTTTGGCAAAGCGCCAACGTCTGATCCTTGTACACGTCGGCCTACTGTACAGCTGTACGCAGTATTTATAGAATGCGTTTCTGGACCCGTCGAGTGTGAGTGTGAAATACCATAGACGACATACTTTCTTTGAAAACTTGATCATTCATCCTAGCTTCTGGCGCTGGGTGAACGATGGGGATAATTTTATACCATCTTCACTGAGTTCACGTCAAGACTCGGCTTCTCCTCCCTTGACCTTCACGCAAGCAAACCACTTTCCGTGTTCAAGGATTTCACCGGTCCCAAAAATAGTAACCAATCACGGCAAAGCTTGCATCGGCAGCTCGGTTATGATGACAAGATGGCGGGCTCGATAAAACTTTATTCGAATGCAAAGTATCCGTGGAAGGACTTAAAAGTACTCGAAAAGAAGTCGTGGAGGCAATATTCGATGGAGACTATTTGTTAGTCTGTTGTAGGACTGGCAGTGGGAAGTCAATTATGTACCAGCAGGTTAGTGTTGTTCGCTACGACGTTGAACGGCGTACTCGTATTGAATAAATTATCGCGAGAGAACCGAGGCTTCTGATTGGTCGCACGAGAAAATCCCAAAGTGTTGAACACGGAATCTGGCTGCTTGCTGCAGAGTGTAGGAAGAGGTTAGCGATTTCTACACGATGCATTATGCAGAATGTTTTATACCAACCGTGGATGGAAACGATGGTCTGATAACCATTTCCTTGGAAAAAAGTACGCAGCAGGATACGAACGCGGTCATGTCGGCCACGAAGAGTGGCTTTGATTCCGAATTTAGCAACAAACTTGGTGGCAAACGCCTGGACGTTTCGAACTAAGAGCTTCAAAACGGTACCTTGTTTGTGAAATTTGGTTGAGATTTGGCTTCTGGGCAGGTCGTTGAAGTGAAAATGTCCGAATGGGGTCGTGTGTACTGGGCATGTGAAGTTGTATCCCTTGTTATTTTTCTACTAGGTATACGTGAGTATACCGTGGCATTACTCGGGGGTTTGTTATTGGACCTCTGTATCACACCCACCACCCCTGCAATGCATGCCTCAAGTCCCTGTGGCAGAAATCACGGGTAGATATTGCTTGTTGAACAAATAGAGAACCACAGGCCGGTCTTCGACCCACTCGTAAATGTGGACCTCATTCCACACCAACTGTAAAGCAAGTGATTGCTCGATTACTTTGTAACTGTTGTCCTTAAACCAGACGGCTACGCTAATTTTTCTCTTGTTCGCTTTCGTTGTCATCAATAACAGAGCATTACCAGAGAGTGCCATCTTGACCATACCGTAAATTGCCCGAACGGTCACGTCAACTCCATTGGATAAGACCATACCACCGGAGTAAAATGTGTAATCATAGAAAGTCGTCAT